>JAUBNY010000244.1:158248-175687 GCA_032275445.1 Crypturellus soui
GGACACGCTGTCTGCCTGAACCTCACTGGGCAGAAATCAAAGCTCATCTCTTCTGTGCATCCCTGGAGCTGGGCAGCCGGCAGGACAGCGCTGGCGCCTCCCTCGCTGTCAGCAGCAGAGCAGATTTGGAGAGCACCTCCCCAACCGCCGCGCTCGCTTCTCGACTTCTCTTTTCCCAAGTTCCTCTTCGAGGCAGGAGGCGGCACTTGGGAAGTGGGAAGGACAGGTACAAACTGCATCTCTGACTAAGATCAACGACACCAACCACCCCAGCGACACAGCTCTCTGCTATCAGAAAGCTGCCAGGGACGTCGCCGAGTGGAACAAGGACGACAGTTATTGAACTGCTCATCAAGGAGAGCCATGGATCTCCGTGGTGCTCAAACACTCTCGGTAGCTGCTCTACCCTCCTCCTCGTTTGCTGATTTACTGAGGAGTCCCTTCTCCCTTGCCTTAGAGCGCACGTTTGACAAGCTGCTACACAGGGACACGTGTCCAGAGCGGCAGCCCAGCAGAACAGACCATTAATATTAACCTAAAAAATGCTGTAGCAGGAAGCCATGGCCTGGAAAATGAGGCACCGAATGGATGCTCAGCACAAGCAAGCTGAGAGCATTCACTGAATCCTGTACTAAAATACCTATATCCAGGGTGAACCAGCTGCACTGCCGAAGCAGCAGCACCAACCAGGTCCCTGAACAGCACTGCAGGGCTCAAGGGTGACGCACGCACACGCTGCAGGGGCTTCCCGTGTTCACACACGTTCTGATCACACAGAGTGATGGCTCAGCTAACGCTTCCCTGCGCAGAGGTTATGTTAGACACAGCTCAGGTGAAAAGCTCAGGTAAGGTTTTGGGAAAGGCAGGAGGGATGGAGTCTCCACCACCTCTCCGGGTCACCCATTCCAGGGGTCCTTCACCTTCCAGCAATTTTCTTTTTCTTGTGTTTAGGTGGAGCTCCTGGTGCTTCAGTTGTGCCCAAGACAGGGGTGGCGGGAAGAAACCTTTATATTTGAGAAATGAGCATATACGATGCAGAAATCACTGAAATAAAGAACTTCCCAACAACATTTTAGGAAGTTGGTGATTAGATAGAACATCCTTGAAATTACACAGCCTGTTATGATTATATAAGCTGAAAGGTTTAATGCTACGGTACAGGGCGCTGTGATGCTGCTGGGAAGTCCTCGTTCTTATACGTGCACTAACCAAGGGCTAACGTGTGTGCTCCTTTTCACATAAACTGAGAATAATGTGACCGAAACACAACCGTACGTGTTACAACAAGTTTATTTATCTGCAACATACCCACTGGGACTGCAAATAAATGTGAATTAAGCCAAGTAAGTGTTAATAGAGAGGGCTCCTCCAGGCAGCACGCAGAGCGGTTCGGCAGGGCCAGCTCTTGATCTAGGCTTTGCTCTGCATGGACGGGAACCTCTAATTTGTGACGGCAAATGCTTCGCTACAGAGAGGTTGTTATTCAGCACGGAGACAGACAAATGAGCAGAGCCCGACAGTCTCTTATACATTAAGACATGAAAATGAACCATAAAGGAAATTGTTTGATCGAATCTGCCATTGAGCTAAAGTAACACTGAAATGGAAAAAAAAAATCTAAAGCGTGATTTAAAACTATAAAGATTCACATCAGAAAGAGTGCATTAATGACAGTTCCCGGCACGAGGAATCAAAAGCAATTACATTTCTGTGAGGAGCCACTAACATTTGATACAATAATGAAGAAAAATGCTAGTGAGCTGATTATTTCACTGAAGCCTGTTAACTGTATTTGAGCTTCAAAATAACATTGGTTTCTTTTACAAGAGAGGCAGGGGATCCCATAGTAGATTAACGAGAATGTTTTGCCCATCCGAGGGGGCAGCCCCGGCAGCGCTCCCACATTTCTGTTCACCACCATCCAGGATCCAAAGCAGAGTTTTAAAGAGATTAAACACTTATTTACACTGTTTTATGTCATTAAAGTCTGGCTAAGCCTATTTACACTGTTTTATGTCATTAAAGTCTGGCTAAGCCTAACAGGTACGAAGGTTAGAACCGAATAACAGAATAAACACTCCATGTCCAGCGTGTTTGAGATGTCCTGTTGAGGCAGCTCGGAACCTGTTAAGGATTCCAGGAACGGAATATAAAGTGGGACAGAAATGCATTAGGCTTCCAGGGTTCTTTATTCCTCACCAGCAGAGCCAGGTCAGGACATTCAGAAAATAGAGGACATCAGGACGTCAGGACATCAGAAAATAGAGGACATTCCGGATTCAAATGACAGTCTGAGTGTCCTGATATTTTCTAAAATTTGTTCCTTCTGCCATTGTCTGAAAGATTTTTATATTAATTTAAAATTTCCGCTCATCTGCAGAAGGTCTGAAATCACAGGAAGATATGCATTAAAAAAAAAAGGGTTTGTTCAATGGAGAAGCTTTTCCAGAACCTCATTAATGTTACCAAGGGGAATTACCTGGTCCAGCAGAGACACGGCTGACCTGTCTATTATTTGAGAAAACTCTCTAAGAAGAAAATATTCTAAGAAGAAAATATTCATGCATACGAAGGGAACGTTTTTGCTACAATAGCTGGATAATGTGGAATAGTCTTGAATTTACTACAGTCCATTGCTTCAGGCAACGTATGCATAGCTATGGGATTCCCAAATGAAAAACAATTCTACCAAGAAAAAGCAAGTCTTTTGCAAGCCCTGATACAGCTCCACCTGGAATGGGTGACAGAGCATCATGCTGATGTTTACCCCCACAGATGTCCTCGTGCTACTGCTGAGAATTCAAATGTTTCCCATTTTAAACTGCAGCCACATCCAGAAAACAGGAACTCAGGAACACCCCTCTGAGCCACACAGCGCTATCAAACCCAATGCAGCCTATGCAGAAAAGAACTATTTTAATATACCATCCTCTAGTGAGAAGGCATTGCTTTCTCTGTGAGGTGAATTCTACCTACTCACTCATATCATTAGAATTAGGTAAGAGAATTTTCTTTCTGTAGCAGCAGACCAAGTAAGAGCTTTTATTCAGATTTGTTCATCTCTGGCAGACCTTGCTGAGCAAGGCTGCTGCAATGCTGAAACTTTTTTTGGTTACTGCCTTTTTGTTTTAATAAACAAACCCCCAAGGTCTAAATTCTATTTGCACAGCAGGCACGAGCCAGAAGGCGAGTGCAGCGCTTAGTGCTGGGCGGTTCTGTGGAATCCATCCTCCCTCGGTAGCTTTGACCTAAGTGGCCGGCTGATTATAATAAGAATAAAAAGAAACACCACCTTTGGAGTCCTGAATTACCTCGTAGTTCATAATCTCACAGTACAATGTTAAATGACACAATTAATGATTTTTTTTTTTTTTACAAATAGGCAAAATTATAACAATTGAAATTAAATAAATACTCCAAAACAAAACATTTTTGTTTAAAGTGTGCAAATAGATCATCACAGTACAAATAATGAGCTGCCACTTTCATTAAGGCTGAAAAATCAAAACTACATTTCTAAATAGAATAGCCATTTATTTCCTCGTCTGATGGCTTTTGCTTGAGATTTTATTGCCATCTTTATGACTATTTTTAATGCAAGATAAGGATAATTACAATAGCACCTAAAAGCATAATCATCATTTGTCCACACATCTCGCTTCCTCCAAGTCAGGATTTCTTTTACGAACAAACTAATTGATAAGTAAGAACTGGAGAGCTTCAACCTCAGCCTTGCATTTGGCCTGACCACTCGTCCACGTGGAACACCCAGGATGATCAGTGAAATAACCGCAGACAGGCATCTAAATAGCACTGTCCTCTATGTGGACACCACTCAATTTATTTTCCTGCTCTATATTTAAAAGGGCAAATCATGAAATGAGGTTGACAAGAGATTATTAGTACACTTTCACACAGCTATATTTAACCATCTTAAAAATAAATGTCATGGGACAGAAACAGCAAAAATTGTTTGACGTGAAAATTCAATTGCAAATGCAGCTTCCTTTCTGTATTGCCCCTGTAATGCTCAGGGAACAAAGTGAACTGCAGCATTTCCTAGGGACAACTTCTTTGAAAAGCACTTAAAATCATTTCAAGGCCTCTCAATTGACAATACTTGAAATCATTTAAATCTTTACAACCCTTATTCGTATTCCACAAATTATTTTCCTCCTCCCAAGAACCTACACCTTTGGAGACATTTATCTCTACCAACATTTGACAACCACCTCAAGAAGAATAATTGAAACATGGGTACCACAAGATACCAGGGATTATTCTATAGTCTTTTGTAAAGAACAGGCATATTTTTAAATTTAATTTTCACCTTGAAAATATAAAATTCAGCATCAGACCATGCAAGCAGTAAGTGCTAGGCATGTGCATCCCTCCTGACAGAGCTGCATGGAGCTGCAGAGGCAGCTCCGGGCTGGAGAGAACCCAGGAGCCTCCGCAGGGACTTGGCCTCGCAGGTTAATACAATGTCCTGTTCTCAAAGGGTACCAGATTATGCAGAAGGTGACAGCCTCAGTTCGGACTACGCTAATACTGAAAGACTAATACTCAAAACAAAATTGTCATTTCTAAATTGTCAATTGTAAATTGTTTCTTATTTAAATAGATCTAAGCATCATTTATAAACACCAGGAAGAAGCATGTTCAGAGCAGCGTGGAAAGACTAAGAGATGATATTTGAAATAAGGGTATATTCAAAGGGTTCTTTTTGAGAGTTTTAACAGATGACCACGGTAAACTATTTCTAGACAAACTATTCATCCTTAACCAAACCACAACATCACCACGTTACTGCAGTATTGTTACTAAGGAAACACACCAGCAGATTTGTCTCCTTGATTTCTTAATTTGATAAATACCCTAATAGTGACCCACTCTCATAAAGCCCCCAGTGAAACTGAAAACACAAACCCCACTAACAAAAACAAAATACTAACCAAAACCTCTAATTAAACAAATCTGAAAATACCCATTGCATCAAGAGTATTCATTCGTGCAGATTTCTGGGTCACTCAGATGCTTTAGAAGGCTTCACATGGTGATTTTGGTTCAAAACCATTTAAATAAACAAAAACATGTTTATCATATATTCCCTTAAATATATATGCATATATATTTAAAAAGAAGAATACAAAATATGCTGTTTAGAAGATTTTAAAGATGTCGGCATTATATTTTAAAATAAATTGCAAAGAAAAAGGCTCATATACTGCACATCTACTTGACAGATACTTACACAAAAAAGGGCATCAGCCGAATAAGAGTCTCTTTTTTGGGACTGGCTGCGAATTCCGGCACAGTTTGAATGATTTTGTTCATTACATTCCTCAGGTAACTCTGCAGCTGCTTGCGCCTCTCTTCTACAAACTTTGCATCCTAAAAATAGAAGAGGGGAAGAAAAATGTAAGTGGTGACAGGAATGTTTTTCCATTCCATAATGTCACTTAGCATCCTAATAAACCTCAAATTTGATATTTTTAATGATCTTTGTTTATTATAGCTAAAGAAACATCTTTGAAGATTATTCCTTTCTTAGGTGGAACCCCCCAGCTCCAGATCACAGCAGGGAGGATCCTGTCGCCCCAGGCAGCTCCAGCCTTGGCCAAGCCCTGACCGACGTGATTCATTCTGGTCCTCTCTCTCCTTTGGAGGAAGAAGCAGGGGGCAATATTTTGAGGGGACAGAAGACAATGAGAAAAGATTCCCACTGTTATTTCTCAAAATAGTCATTTAAATTCATGGAAAAAAATAAAAAAAAGATCTACCAATGTTAACTAAGGTATAGCTGCAAATACTGGCAACCAAGACTTACCTTCTATAAAAACTCATGCTTTTAACTGAGCCTACTTTTAGATAAACATATTTTCTCTGTCTCATTAGCATACACGACACTTACATATAGAAATTTTAAAAATTTTCCATCAATGCAGCATTTCTTCCAGCCTGGCCAAGCCTTAGCTTGGAAAATTGGGCAATATCTTCCTTACAGCAGTACCCATGCTGAGCAGCAAAACGACACAGGGCATAACTACGGTTCCGCTGAAATCCCCCAATTTCAGGGACAAATGAAGACTGAATTCAGTCAAGGCCGGCTTTTCCCCAAGCATTAAGAAGAAAGGTTAAATCCACGGCCTTTGTCGTAGTTTTCTCTGCCGCAGGACTCCCACCTGCTTCTACTTCACAGATCCCTTTTCCACACTAGGCTGAAGAAACACACACCATCTTCCTAATATTTTTCTTTTGCCAAGTTATAAACAGCCATGTTCATATAAAGGTACAATATGAAGACTATATACTAAAAAATAATGGATTTTTGCTATTGCATCACTATTTTTTTGTATCACCCTGTCTTGCCTGATCCGTACGGGAGTTTTGAATAACCAGCAGTTTCTGAAGACATTCATACTTGGAGGCTTCAGAAATATAGGCAGAAGTGAGTGCATTATTTAATACTTTTTAAATTCATTTTAAATTAATTTTAAATTCAAAAATACATACCAACAGGTTTTTTGTATTTTCTTATCCAAGCTTGCAGAGATGTCCAACCACGCTTGACATTCCAATTTTAAATACATTTAAGGATTAGCTCAGCACAAAGAAAAAGCCCTGTGTATCCCACCGTTCCCCACTCCTTTCCCTTGTCACACAGTTCTTCAGTACAAGTTTACAGCACACACCCCAAATGTTTTGCAGCAGATGAGTGTTATTAATTGAATTTACTAAATAAACCATCTCCGGGAACCCACTGCAGCAGCTGTTTTGCTGCTGCCCCGGCGACGGCCGCTCCGTGCGGCCCCGGTTCGAGCCCGGTGCTCCCGGCACCACTCAGACGCCTGCACAAGCTGCTGGGAAACGCTAAAGGGGAAAAATTAATCCGTGGAGACACATTATAGTAGAATAGAGTGTAACACTAACAGCAGGTGAAGGCAGGTCTAGGAGAGGTCTGTTTGCAGTAACACTCATTGCATTCTTCTCTTTCCTCTAGGATTTTTGAGCCTATTGCATGGGTCCTGCCAGCGTTACCCCACTAGTACTGCAGTTTTGGTCAGAAGGCAGTAAATATAACAAGCTGTAACAGAAAAACACAACCAGTTTGAAACGCCTGGCCATTCCTTTTAGCCTCAAATTATAGAGAGGTAACTGTCCCACTTTCAGGTCCCAGCTATCTACAACCAAAATATACTGAATATTTTATATTCTGAGTTGGGTCCTACCTGCTGTTTCTGCAAATCTATCCAAGAAATGTTTTCAACAACAGGTACAGTTTTATTCACCTTAAAAGTAGAGCCCTGTGGAGCACTATGTTCACTGACATTCAGTGGGGCCCTGGCAAATCAAAGAAGCCACCCTGGGATCTTCATTAGTTTTCTCCGCTAGGCAACAACCAGTAGAAATACTCAAGAGTTTGCCTGATAAACCAAAAAGAAACGTTTGAAATACAGCTTTGAAGAGCAAGAAGGATGCTCTGACCCTTCATGGGAGCAATGCTGGAATCAACCAACCCCCTGAGCTGTCCAAGGCAGAAGTCCCCCCTCTCTGGGGCCACTTGACCAACAGCCCTGGATCGTTCCTGTGTGTAGGAAAAGGACTCACTGCCTCTAACCACACGCTACTGTCCTTCCTATTTGAGCAAGGGTCTCTCTCCTCTCTCCCTAATACGTACTAGAGAGACTGGGCTATACAAAAATACAGACAAGTCCCAATACACCTCTGTAGGGCACCTGGGATGTAGTTAGCCCTGGTTTATGCAGAATACCCTCACGCCACCCACAAACTGCTAACGCAGACTCGACACACCAGTAGGAATCTTCAATTTGCAGGCACTAATTTTACAAAAAATAAAGTTACTGCAGTTCCTGCCCAAGCCACTTTCCTGCCCCGTTTCTTAGCGCAGCCCCATATATTTTTGATTAAGAGCCCACAGAGTCGCAGCTAACAAGCAAAACTGCTTCTGATTGCAGAAGCATCAAGCCACATCTGGGGAAAGTATTGCGTTCTCATTGTTTAATCTGAAATTAATGCCTCCCAAAATACTTTATGAAACTATCTTTTTGACTGAGAGTTTGCCAAGTTTCTGCCTACAGCAAAATGCTAACATCAAATTACAAACTTCTAAAAATGAGAATACATAATGCAAATCCTAATAGACTCGCAGCACATATTAGCAGATGATGTTAAACCATAAAAGTAAAATGCAGCAGTTGACATACTATAATATTTTATGTTCCTCTCTTTCGCAATTTTTCATTACAGGCAGAGCTCAACCCAACCCGCAGTCTGAGCTGCTCCAGACTCTTGCTGCCCTTCCACACACACAGACACACACACACACACACACAGACACACACACACGTAGCAGATGGCTGAGCACTGACACTCCTCATTATTAATGGCACAGCTCGCTTAGGATCCTCCAGACGTTCCTCATGTGCAGTTTTTGGGAAGCAGTGCGATTACCATGGCAACCTGCCTCGATTTAGGGCCAGCCAAAACCCTTCCATCTTGCTGCTGCAGTCACCCCTGAAGGCCCCACGCAGACCTTCCCGCCACTACTGATCATTTAACCACCACACTCCTATTGCTGGCACTGGCCAAAGCCCTGGGCTTGGCGCCCAGTCCAGCTCCACCTAAAACTCAGAGTCAAACCCGGCTTTGGGCATTGATGAGAGCTGCCCCAGCCTCAGTGATATCCCACCACAAATCCCTTCCTGACCTTCCTAATCACCGCTGATAACAGGAGCCTTAAAAGATGAACCTCTAAACACAAAAATGAAATCAGGTTATTTTAGTTTTAGGCTATTTTAATTCCACTACATTGGGGAAATTAGATCATCTGGTCTTAACAAGATTATCCCACTAGTTTTTGTCTATTTACAAGACACGAAGTTGCTAACTGCAAAATGAAGCTGGAAATCAGAGGCTGCGAAGGGACAACTACACAGTCAGTTGTTGTGCCCTTCGAAAGCTGGTTTGTGGTTGCAGACAGCGAGGTCACGAGCAGGGGGCTGCATGAGCTGCACCTCCGAGGCCTGTCCGGGCTGGTCCGCAGGCGGATCCTGCTGCCGTGTGGCCTCCGGCAGGCTGGGAGGGCGAGCGCAGGGATTTGGGTGCAAGAGCGCGTGGGCAGCGGGAGCAGCTCGGGCTGCAACGAGGGTGCTTCACTAACACCCCTGTTCGCCGCTCCAGCAGCCACCGGCGAGACACAAGTTGGGCTTTGAGCTTCACCTCCACCCAAAAGACGAGCTGCTCTTCAAGAGAAGCCCTTTGAGCTGCGCCACGTGAGCAGAACTCCAGGTGCTGAGCTAAGAGCTAAATGAGTGGGAAATATCGATTTCTCTATAGCGCCTCCCTGTAAAGGCATTTTCTGTAGCACAATGGGGAAAACAGATTCTTTATGCAGAAAGCGGCTCCCCAGCAGCTAGCAGCCTCTTGAGCGTTTGATATTTAGTTTTCTCCACTTTTTAAAAGAACAGCAACTCTATTTAGGGGTAGCAGCCCCTCAAAAAGCCACAGAGCAAAAATTAGAATTTGCTGATATTTATAGAAGAAATTTCTGGGAAAAAATGAAATCAAGCATATTCATTGGTACAAAAAAAGAAAAAGAAAAAAAAAGTAGGCAAAATAATCTCCAGTTCAGGAGGCTTTAGTTTTATTTCCCTAATTAGGTTTCCCTGAAAGGAGATCTGTTAAATCCAGGTAACTTGATAGTTTAGCGTCACCATCACAGTAAGAAATGCATTTAGAAAATTATTTTTATACTTTCATTTTACAGCAGGTTACAGCAGGTTGCTGGAATACATAAAAGAGGCAGGAAATGTTACAGAACTACAACATTTGTCTGTCTTTATCTAGCAACTGTCCAAACAGCATAGTGAAAAAATTACATTATTTTCTCCCCATAATGCCATGATGTAAAAGGACTGAAAGTTAAAATCTCACTTTGAAAGAAATCAAAAATGATATGGAACTTAAGCATATATATTATATCATTCAAGAATAAACCCAAACATTGGTGAAAGCCATCCCTGACGCCAGATCGTTAACACTAGGATGGCAAATGACACCACCAAGGATGGATCTGAGGAAGGGCAGTTTCTAGGAGTACTGAAACCCACGGAGCAGAGTCCCTACATCCACCCTCTGATTCAGTACGACTTGAACACGCGCTTGAGGCACCAAGAGGCGCTTCTGCATCGGGCTCCAAAGCACAGGAGGAGCTGGCGGAAACCGTCCTCCTTCCCTCGGGTTTTCCAGAGTGACCCTCTCCTTGAATCCTCCTCTTTCAAGCACTCTGGATTCCTGCTATTATTGGACATTTAACAGTTAAACAGAAATTGGTATATTCCTCATTTTAAAATACATATTCCAAACAGTGCCAGTACAGTTAGCACCTTTGCTGTCGTAGCTATGAAATTAATGTCAGCCACAAGCACACGACTTGTTAATCAAGTCCTTTAAACTGCAACATGATTCTTAACATCAGGCTGTAATTCCTGGTTGTAGTAGTATTAATAGGATGGTCTGGGATATTTATTAGCTCAATAACGAAGCTGGAAAGGAAAGGGACACAGACCTGAAAGGGAAGCAGAACATTTCAAACCCAGCCAGGGCACCCAGTGCGGCCAGTCCAGACTCGCTCATGTGCACGGCCACAGCATCTCACATCTTCTCTGGATCGTAACGGTAAAACACTTTCTATTAAAATCACAGCGAGCATTGGACACTAAACACTGAATTTTGAACTTTGCTAGTTTGACCGAATAATAGCAAACACATGCATTTTCTTACGAAGGCAGAAATTTCTCTTTTGCATAAGTGAACAAGCTCAATGAAAAAAAAATTATGCAGCATCCCCTATAAGAGCATTCTCCACCAAAGTGCTAAAAGCTAAATAATGAAAAAATCCTATAAGCACTTTAGTACCTCATGCTGATGACCAACAACCAGTTAAGAGGTAGATATTTAAAAAACTTGCCAAAAAGAAAGAAGGAAAAAAGAAGTTTCCTTTCCCAACCTCCTGCTCCACTAACTCATTCACTTTTCAACTTTCTTCAGCCCAAGAGCAACTCTCTCCCATACAATCTATTTTATGTTTCTATATTCTACATACACACAGTGCATACACACTCCCCTATATATGTGCATAGGCCCTTTTTTTTTTTTTTTTTAAGACATACAAAAAATATTTACAAACTTATTAAATAATTACATACACAAAAGAATCTACAGTTTAGCTAAGTCACTGATGGGGAAGACAGAAAGGGATTTACATTATGAACCCGGTATTTGGGCACAAACAGCATTTATTGCTAAAACCAAACATGGCTCGAGCAGCAGTTCCCACTCGGGCGCACGGGTCAGAAGTGATGAACGCTGCTGCCCTCAGCACTTTCTTCTAGACAGAGAACAGTTATTTTAGATATCGCTACTGTTCTGGTACAGCTCGAAGTCACGGCAAAGTCACCCTGCTGCATCTTTAAAAAGAAAGAAAAAGAAAAAAGTGCTGTGTATTCTCTTCATATGAGGTATCCGATGTTTTAAGGGAAAGCAAAGGAGAGCAGACAGCAGAGTCAGCACCTGGTGCAAAGGTATCATCTTATTCAACTTGTACACGTTTAGACGACCACTGAGTTAACATCTTGAGCGGAAGCAAGGAACCATTTCTATTTTGATACGTCCTCTGTTGGGACCATACCCTTGTAATAAGATGCTTTGTCAGATCTTTATTTGGTTCCTAAAATCCATTCGTTAGGTAATCTGCCTAACGCACGAGCAGCAACTGAGCTTAAGGACATTGCAACATTCAAAAAAAAAATAGAGCAACAGGTCCAAGAAATCCTCATGTGTTATCATTTAACCCTGAAACTGCAAGCAGTATTTCAAGAGAGGCCCAGCCCAGCAGCAAGAATGAAAGGTTTGGAAACCAAGAGCAAGAAAATCTTAAATGAAGAAAAAGACTAGTTTTTATACAAAAGCATAAATGGATCCTGTTACAATGAAGTGCTACGATCACGGGAAGCTTCTCTCCAGGAGCCCACGTAACCGGGCGCTCTCTGGCCCTGGGGGTGCTCTGGAGCGCACGTCAGCCCTGCAGACCCGCGGGAGCGGCCGGACGGCAGCGCTCGCCACGGAGCCCCGGACCGCGCGGGGAAACTCCCCGGGACAGGGAACCTCCGGGCTGGCTAAGAGGAGGGCATCGATCTCGTGCAAGAAAACTCGTGTGTTGCTACATACGCCTGCAGAGAAAGTATTCAGAAAACCAAAACCCGAGTTCACATAATGTTTAAAATTACGAATCGAGCAATACAAGTGTTACAGTTGCAGTTCAGCTTCATGAACGCTACTTATATTGATCTGCAGACAGAAAAAAAAAATCAGGTACAAAAACATACGATGAGTAACTTAGTCCTAAGAATACTCTTCTCGTACAAGCATAACAGGAGAGAACAAATACAACTTTCTCTGCTTTCTGTTTTACTGTTTTCCACAAAAATCAATGAAAGAAGAACTCATGTTCCTGTAAGGACTTTTATATATATTTTGACAACAATTTGCTAGCAGCACTGAAAGATCATTTGTAGAAAATACACAGTACGGGAACTAGTAATCAAGAATATGTGGAGTTTTATAAAATATTTTATAAAGTTGTTATTTCCCATCAAGTTATGCACATTTAGCAATTAAATTTGCTATTTAGAAAAACATTTAAGTCAAATGATCCTTTTCACTGCTTTAAATTAGCTCTACATCAAAATGTAGAAACTGAAACCCTGAAAATAAAGTTACTAAGTTGAAAGCCAAATACAGACTCTTCTTCATACGTGAAAGTTGTCAAACGCAACCTCCTTCCTCTTCCCTGTTCACTTAGTGCTCAGTTGTGACTCTATTAGCAGGGCAGTTTCTGTACTGGATGTTTCTAGTTTCTCAAGTGCTAAAGCGGCTTCCAGCTCTAGATACATAAATTTGGTGAAAGATAAAAGCAAAGCGACAAACTGGCCTGACTTGAGGGAAAAAAGTGAAAGGTAAAAATGCATTAGAAACATAATAATTATGATAATTAATATTACATTTTTAATCTACTGTTTTGTGATTGCTAATTGTTTCCCATTTCACTACCACTCAATGAAACTATATCAGCAATAACAAACATTTAATTTTCCCATTTCTTTTAAATCCTCACTGGCACAAACCCTGTTTCTTTCTGCAGTTTGTTCCTGTCAAATGCAGTAACTTTGCATTTGAACGTGATCTCCCTGATTCCTACCGTAGCAGGCAGGAAATTTAATAGTGCCACCATTTTCTCCTACATGATTGTCCTTTGGGCCGACTCTCCTGCAAGCAACCGAGTGGCTCTGCACCGTCGGCTCAAAGTCATTCCCTGGAACAGGGTGTCCTCTCGGTGGCCCTGGAGGTTCCCCAGCCCCACGCACACAACTGAGCAACAGCAAACCCGGTGCGGGCAGCGAGGGGGCTATCGGCTACAGAGAAGCCTCACTTGGGGCCAACTACCATGTGGAGTCAGCACATCACCGCATCAGCACCCCAGGGCCGAGCACAGGGCACTGAAGACGGACAGTGAATAGCATCGTGCAGGTAGAGACCTGGAAGAAATAAAAGCCCACAGCTTGTGTCAAAACTTGGTCCTTTTTTTTGTTTTGTTTTGGTTTTAGCCATTACCAAGTGGAGGAATGTGACACTGATTGCGCCAACGTGCTGTTCAGGCTCCTAATAACACTACAGATTCGTGAAGGGCATCAGAATTATAGACTGACCTAAACTGAATGGAGATGCTTTTGTGAGCAAGATTTAACTACAGAAACTGCTCTTTCAGGCACGGATTTAAGATCACACTGAGGTTTTCCAAGGGGCTCCTGTTTCTGCTACATTTCTAGGGTAGCTGTTCACCAAATGAATCCATCTCTGGCTGCCATCCATACCCCGCACACACCACAGCACGGGACTGCCGAGGGAATCCTCTCAGGGAGGATTTGCTGGGATATTGAGGCAAACCCTGGGAACGCCACAGCAGCAGGTGGCCTGCAGCAGGTTTCCAGGGCCAAGCACAGCCCGGCACGCGGGTCCTCGTGGACTCTTTAGGGAGCAGGACACCGATCTTTTTCCTAGACAGGAGACCAAGCGACCGCAGTTTTATGTAGGATAAAGGCAGAAATGCAGCACTGAATGAAAATGCCATGCACATTTGCTAATGAACTGCTCAATGATTCATGTTTTAAATTTCAATTGTACAACTGAAGTTAAAATTCAATTAGTATTTAAAATAATTAAGGATGAAAGAATATCAGAAAGCTCACAAATATCTTTCTATAATTTACTGAAGTGGCTGATACTCTACCACTTCAAAAACCAAAATCAGTTATGTAACACAGAGGAAAATGCATTATTTCTATTATAAAAATTATCCAGTGGAAAAGTAATGAAAAAAATGTATAATCTTCTAATACATGAAAAAGCAGAAACACTTTCAGAAGCCATTTCATTTAACACTGTATTGCTAGTCAGCAAATATATTAATGCTGGACTTTATGTCAAGTAAACAAACCTACAGATTTTATTTCAATATATACACACATCACCTCTTCTTATTCCAAATTACGCACATTATCTCTTACTTCCTATCGTGCACCAAGGTCACACAGGAATTTTTATGGGAGCACTGGGTGGATACAGGGAGGGGAAGGGGGATTCACAGTTGTTATTCACCTCAATCTGAACGCTGTTAAGGTATTTGTAAACATGGTTTTTTCCTCTGTTGCAGAGAGGGTGGAATTTTGTATCACTTCGTAGGAATTAGCAATGGTGATTTTCCTTGCCTACACCAAGGCGAGAGAAATTAGAATAATTCAGACATTTTACCCGTGGAGTATTAATGTGGTCATAAGCCAAACAGGTCCTGAAGATGTGAAACACAAAGAACTTCTGGTAAGGATTTTACTCATTGTCTCAACCTTCTTTTAATCAAGAAAACTGTTCATTAGGATTATTGTGTTTGAGGTGTTCAAGACCTGTGAGTGTTAAGGCACAAAAATGAAGAGAATGTAAAGGATAAAATCTGACAGAGAAGGAAACAAACTGGGTTAACAACAGGAACGATCATTTAAGTAACTCAGTGGCTTAGTATGTAAGTTTAAGTCATAAACGTAATTTGAATTTCAAATATTTTACTTGTGTTAGTTAAATGAACTTTCCAGACCGCTCTTCAACTCTAAAGATGAATTACTCCGATTACATTTCTCTTCAGTCCTCCCTGGACCCAGGCTGTATATTGCAGATTTAGGTCTTTGATTTAAGCTATTAAACATTTTAAAGTTTCTGTGGTTACATAACCTTTTGTTAATGATGCTCCTTACTTTAGTGTCTTTAAAGTACTAGGAACAGTTTCACTGTTTGTAATTTGTCTTAAACTAGAGTAGATAAAAGCCCAAGCCCTCAGAACGCTAACACTTACTTTTTCTTATTCAGGCTTATTTTTTAAAACGGCAAATAACCCAAAACTTGGTGTTTATTTTTATTCTTTCCAGTTGGAAACACTAACACCGGAACACTAACAAACTGACATCAAACCAAAGAATCAAGCATTGCCACACTGGCTTTTTCACCAATGCACATCGATAAGTTATGGAATCATAAAATGACATGTACATATGTACAGCTGAAAGATCTGAACGTCACTACATGTCAACTCAATTGCTTTCTAATATCTACTCTCTTTAATAAAATATCCAGATTCATCAATTATTTTTAAAGATTATTTAGTCTAAAAGTGGATAAAGATGAGAAACTGATAAAGTGGTAGCTTAAGTGTATTAATTTCCATATCTATTGTAGCAACTGATAAATACTGTTATGAAGAACCAGCACTGAAAGAAACAGCTTGGTCGAGTACAAAATAAAGGAATAAGAAGGAATGGTTACCGAGGCTGCGCCACTATATGAAAAATTAATCAATCTCTCAGAAGCTGGGATAGAAGGGATAAGACATTAACAGAAAATAGTAATTACAGATGGAGAACTTGGACACAAAGACCCAGATCTAGGGAGCCATGTGCCCAAATACTTTTTAAAACCTTGTTCAAAGAACCTAAAATAACCGGTGAACAGCATGGGAAATCTATGGAATTTAGACAGAAAACTTTATTGTAACATTGCAGGAATTCCTCAAAAGTGTTAATTGGTGGCATTTATTGAAAAGAACAGAGGAGAGATTCCATCTTATTTATACAGCTATTAAGTACAGTATTTTGGACTCTGTTTGTTTACTGTTTATGTCATCAACACACCATTTAATAAACACAGTTTTCTTTCAGTGAGTGCAAGAGTCGGTGGAATATTACATAATAAACGTAGCTGACGAGGAGAAAGTCTGTATAAAAATATGAGGTACTGCCCAGCAGGCATAAGGAAATTCTTTATTATAACCACCTCTTTCTTTTGTGTGCAGGCAAATGTTTTTTTTAAACCCCTCCTCAGCCCTTACTGATATTACATATTCTTTTAGGTACCTTGTTTCCAATGGCCTTTTTTGGTGGGAAGTTGAAAGTCCTCACTTGCTGGTATTTATTCTGCAGTTTATGGTGCAAGCTTCTGAACTCCGCGTACCTCCGATACACGTTCCATTCATCATCCTTGATCCTAACGTAAACCTGCCGAACAACAGAGAAAGGAAGGAAGAATTTAAAGACAAATTGTTGAATTCATTTTGCCTCCTTTCCTCTTCAAAGCCCACAGCGCATCACCGTCACCCAGGGGATGACACCAGGAGGTTCTTGATCCGGCATGCATTGATGCGTTCCTGGTCGTGCAGCCACCGGTTTTGTTCAACAGGTCATTACTCTGATTCGCTCCCTCCTTCCCTCTCCTTCATTCTTTTTTACTATTATATTATTGAGACAATCTCAGCTTGCTCAGGTTCTGGGGCCACCAGAACATGCTTTCAGTTACCATGGTTTCCAGCATATTCCACTGGCCAGTGACTAAAAGGAAAAAAAATAGTAATTTAATACCACGATACATTTTGAAACTTTAGAAATTGACTCCGTAGCATCAGAATTGCAAAACATGCTTCTAGCCAAAGGCAAATTTTGAATCTTAATTTACTTTGTAAAGAAGTGTACTCGTAAAATTAACCAAATATGTTACTGTTCAGAAAATGAAACAAAAAGGTTTTTTTGCTTGCATAGAGCATTAAATATAATTTAATACAGCTGCAGATTTTGCAATTCTCTTTTTGTTGTGTTTTTTTTTCTGAAATTATTTCATGTACATATTACCAATTATATGATAAATATTCATAATCTCTAGGAAAACCTCCTATGTAAGCATGATGCTCACAGAACACTAAGATTTCATTCATTACTGGAAAAAACCTTTCCTCACACCTTTAAACTCACAGCTTAAAAGAAC
>JAUBNY010000244.1:175787-198383 GCA_032275445.1 Crypturellus soui
CATCCAAACACTGAAAAATGCAGAGATTAACTTCTATGGGTAAAAGGAACAAATAGCATAAGGCTCATTTCCTCGAAGGAAAAAGAAAGGCTCAAGTCCTACGGAAGAAATAAGCAGAACAACAGAAATAAAAATACACCAAGGGAATAATATAAAAAACTAGACAGATCGAGTCACTTTATTTTCAGCATGGTTAGTGACTAGCAAGGCTCCAGGCTCCGATTTTAGGACTGACTCCTCATCCAATATACACAGAAGAGCTGAGGTTGGAAGGGAGCTCTAGAGACCACACTCTCCTCTCCAAGGGGGGATCAACTTCTCCAAGTCGATCCATAGGATCCATAGGATCAACTAGAGCAGCTCTATCTCCACATCTGTTTTCACCATTTCCAAGGAAGGAAGAGAAAAAGATTTGTTTTTCTTGACCTTCACGAGGATCCTGTCAGCCCATTTCTCCAGCCTGTCAAAGACGTTCTCCACAGCAGCACACCTATGGGGCCAACCACTTTTTTTTTTGTGCATGTATCATTTTTATCAATTTGTATCATTTGCAGATTTGCGCTCCATCTACCCCATCGACCGGCTTGCTAACGAAGATGTTAATCAGTACTGAGCCCAGGAGCGATGCCCGGGCCCAGCTCTGGGCTCTGGCCTCCAGCTGGACTCGGCACCACTTATCCCGCTCTTGCCTGAGGGCATCGTTACAGTAAGGATTCCCCAATCCATCCTGGGTGAAGAGTACCAATTTGGAGAAATTTGCCATGATATCCATAAAAACAGCGTAATTTTAAAGAAATCAAGAAGAGTGCCCCGAAACAGGTGATTCTGAGCAAGGCTTCAGAAGAAGCCACTAACAAAACACAGGATTTTCTAACAGATCCCAACATATTATGGATATTTCCTACAGTGAAATGTTATAGTGAATCATGCAGTTCAGTATAACTACAGGTTACAGCTTAACAGGTAAACTAATTAAGGAAACCAGTGCACTGTAATTGAAATCTTACTGTAACTGAAAAGGACTGCAAAAACATAGGTTCATTTCTTAGATTAAAATGTTACAGAATATCTTCCTGTTTTTTTAAGATCACAGATACTAGTTTCATTTGGACTGTAAGGCATGAAAATCCAACGTTTGGAGCCCCAAGTCATGCTGAATATTTGGCTATGATATAATAGACATTGAAAGTGTAAGAAAGTTCATTATTTAGTACACAGAGTTAAAGCTTTATTATCTCGACAGGGAATACTATTCGCAAGCCAAGGTATTTCAGGACACTTAGTAGAAACTCAGCTGGGAAATGGAACACCGTATATCCTAAACAGTTATCCTAGAGAAGCAGCTAAACAGATGCTATAACAATAATCCTGGATTTCTGGGCATGCAAAGTGAGTTCAAGATTTCAGTAGTATTTTATGACTTGATCAGCTTTCCTCAACCCTTTCTGCATAGGGAGACACCATCAAAGTCTCAAAGAACTGCATTTCTCTCTAGAAGCTGCCCAGGATGCTCCTCCCAGACTGCCTGTTATTTAAAAACGTCTCAATTCTTCTTACTTTGATTTCAAAGCCCTGCACAGCTACTCAGCTATACTTGATTTGCTCAAGCAGTCTCAAGAGGCCTCTAGACAAAGCTAAAAGCGGACACTCTATTTCTTCTGTTCCTACCACAGTGACTTTTAATATCAAACATTAATTATTCCCAAACATAATAATAATTCAAAGGTTTTTCTTTCTGCTTATTTTGTAAATCTTCATTTTGATGAAAACCTGGGGGTACGAAGAGGCAGATACAAAAGCCCTTTGGCTCTGGTGGCCAAAGGCTCCCACCACTCTGTAACTACCCAGGTAGGAACCCAAGTGGGTCCACCCACTCACAACAGCCCTCCCATTCATCCTAGCACAATTTCAAGCCTTCCTGGCACAATCTGAAGCACAGACAGTCACCTAAGTTATTTTGGGAAGGGAAAAGCTGGTGGAGCACATGGAGTCTGCAGAGCAAGAGGGAGAGGGATGCAGGGCCTCAGAGAAGGGGCAAAATGGAGACACGCATGGTCTGAAGATAGAGAAGGCCGACAGGGAGAAAATATGGAAAAAAATATGGGAAGAAAGAGGTGTGGGAGACTGGCTGACTCACAGGATGTGACAGCACACGCCGGCCAGGCTGCAGGTGGTGTTCAAGGCGGCTACGGGGGGTTCGTCAGGCGTGAGGAGTCGGGGTGAGTAACCATGGGCGGCCTCAGGACTGCGCTCATAATTCTCTACACTGAAAGAGCTTAAAATCAGCCTTTTGCCTCTGCTTGTCCCAAACTGCTGTGCTGAACCTTACAGTGGAGCTGCTTTCTACTAGGGAAAAAAGAAATCTACAGGCGGTACTTTACCAGGACTGCAAAAGGTAAGGCCAACGCGCAGGCTCCTTCCTTCAGCAGCGTCAGGATCAATTCTGCATTGCTACCTTCCTTCCAAACACGTTTCCTAAAATGGCCCATTTCTTAAAGCGATTAAGTAATATTCAAAGCAAAGAATCCACTCACAAAGCAAAATAAAATCACTCTCAGAACTGTTACTAGATTGCAAACAAAAAGATTTCATTTTAGTATTCTCTTGCACATCAAAACCCCAACAAGTTTTGCTTGTGGCCTAGGAGCGCTCTACGGCTAGGGCTGCCACACGCCGAGGAGGTCCCTCTCTTGGGAGCTATGACTCACAACTGCTCACTGAAAAATTTTAATTAATAAGTGCACTTAATGAATTAATCTGTTATTTTCTCATCACAAACGTGACGGAAGTGAAAGACTTGAAGACAAAAGGCTAAAGGAGGTAATAATTTAAGAATGCTTTTTCTTATTTTTTCCAGCCAACTCCCTGAGAACTTGATTGCTGAAATGCCTGAAAAATTGAGAACTGGTCTGAAGGCGTTAGATTAATGATGCCATCCGGAAATTAATGAGCCCGAGTCTCATGATACTCTTTTGTAAACTAACAGCTTCTCTAATAGGTTAAGGAATCTTTAAGCACTATTAAGTCAAGAATGCCGTTAACACATACCAGAATTTAGTAACTATTGACACGGTTTCTCATCACCTCTGTGCAGAAACCTGAGGAGAAGAAAGGATAAACTGCAACTTCCTCCAGGTTCCCACGTGCCCTGACCAATTAAATTACTATAATCCAGCCTCCTTTGCTCGAGCTGTAGATATTTCATGCACGTGGGTTTTCTTCTGGATAGATACACTTACATTTCTGCTTTGTCCTCCTCTCGAGCAAAACAGACAGAACTATAATCTCAAACAATTAACACAAGTAAATCAAACAATTAAGACAAGTTGTTTATAAGTAAGGTATAATAGGATCTCATTTCATAGTACACAGCTACCTTATCCTTTAAATACACTTACTCTTTTACTATTGCCTCTCTTGGACATTTAATAAAGCAGCACCTATTTCTAGACTAGAGAAGAATCTCTATTTAGTAATTAGTTGACTGATCTCCTTTTAACTATGATCTTATAAAGACACAGATATGTTTTTTATATATACATATATGTAAGTATTTACCATAGACTTATAAGTGTGTAAACTAATCACCAATTAAGAGCACAGGACCCATAATCTCTTACAATTTCATTTTGGTGTAGACTTGGTATAAACCATGATGTAAGAAAAAAAAAAACAATATAAATAATATAAATGAAAGTCTCAAATGTTTTGATACATCTTTTTCTCTGTCTACAACTATTTTTGAGCTCCTAAGTTGCAAAACTCTTAAAAATAACCACTCTTCCTTAACTTTGGTGCACACCTTGACTATTCAGGATCAAGAACTCTAAATTAACAAGACTGGGGTTAAAATTTAAGAAGTAATTATTTTCAGGGGATTGGAATCTACACATTTTTCCTCCCTATTTCATAGTGTGTTTTTCTGACAGCAGTGATAATTTCAAGCTGCTTAGGAAGCTTTTATCAAAATGACTTCTGCTCTCAAAGCATATGCAAGAAACCCAAGGAATAAATCTAAAAGGGAAATATAGAACTGAAAAGGAATTAGCAGCTACATTTCCTGCTTGCTCAAGAGTCTCAGAAATGGACCAAAATACAAGTTGTATTTTGATGTGGTTGCAAGACTGTGTTATGGTTAAGCTCCAACTTAAATGATAACTGCTGCAATTTTTGAAGTCCAATGAAAAATAAACGAAACAGTGGCACTTTAGCTGCAATACAAACAGCTTTTCATATCTCTTTCCAATGTCCACTTACCAGAGATATGTTAGCAATTAGAGAGCTTTTATCTCAACAAAACTATATTCTTAATTGCACAAACCCTAGAAACATTATGTTTTAGTTTATTTACCACATTTAATCTTCAATTATTAGTAGGATAGCTCATAAAAATGAGTAATATAATGTCAAATACGTGACAGATGCAAAACCAAACATGAACGGTACAAACGACAACACTGTTCTCCTAAATTGGAAAAATATCATGTTTTTTAGGTCTACCAAGGTCGGATTACCAATCCATCATGCTTTTTAGGACCTCCAATTACCTCCGTGCAGACTTTCGCTCACTGCAGCCACAGCTCACTTGTTACTCATCAAATCGGCACCAAAGCTCCTGGACGCTCCAACCCAGAGCCGCGCGCCTCCGCTGTGTTGCTTTTTTAATACTTTGCATCAGCGTGCAAGATTTCAAATGATCACATAATTAGCTCCTTTTGACAGGGAAATATTCCTTATAATATTCAGCAATGATTAGCAACGCTTCACAAGGATGCTCTTTGAACTCCTACAGTCATCGCAGCGCAGGAGACACACTGCACAGAGCGCTCTGCACAACGGAGAAGGGGCACAGGGACAGCAGCGACACGTTTTGCTCCAAATAATAGAAAATTCTAGGTGCTTTGTCCACACAAGGAGAGAAGATACCTTACCAGCTAGGATGTAAATAACTTATTTATTACAGCTTATTTATTCTTCCTCATTTTTTTTCCCCAATGATACCACTGAAGTCCCATACTGAACAGGAACTCTCAAATATTCCATGCAAATTATGTTCTCATCTTTGCAGTAGGTATCAAAGCAAGTGAGATGGAAATCCTATTTTTGATTTCCTTGTATTTACTGAATCTGCATTAGCATTTCTATAAGCTCCTCTCTATCAAATTTAAACCCATATGGTTTTCTTTAGGGGAAAAAAAAAAAAAAAAAAAAAGGAAAGAAAAGGAAGAATTCTAAAAGCTCACAAGGGACAAAAATATTTGCTAGTATTTGTTAATACTCTTACATTGCCCTTTCTCTCATCTTAACTTTTATAATCCTTTGTGTATCTTCCAAGCATTTTAACTGTTACAGTTAAACAGTTAATTCACTGTTTTTCTTTGCTTTGACGCAAGGCTACCTGTAAGAGCAGGCTCATGCACCCTGCCATGGGCAACACTGATGCATGGTCGAATAGCTCCAGGCTCAGGGCCACTGCTCCACGTCTCCTTCCCCACAGCCGCAGCCACCTAGAGCGCCCCAAAAACCTCCTCCCATCGGGCATCCTCCCTTGGAGGTTTTGTGTTTGTGCAGATCATTCTCTCTGCTTAAGCAGGAGCGCTCAAGCACTGCGAAACCATCAGGATTTGGAGGGATCCTTCAGGAAAGTGGATAGGAAAAACAGAACACCCTTTTAATAACAGAGCAAGGAGCTCCGTGAGAAGACAGATTAGTCAATCCATGTTAACTGTTGAGAGGAAATGAAAATTTTATTTTATAAAGGATGTTTATTGATGATAATTTTAGGGAGCTTCTTATTCATATGCAAATAGCAACACCCTTTGTCCAATTAATGTGTCTATCATTAATCTTATTGTGTATAACCTAAAATGTTATACACAGAGGATTCGCAAGTAGCCATTTCGATATTGGTATCACTTCACAATTAAAAAAATCTCACTTTCATTATCTTAAGCATGAGTCGTTAGTAATTACACAAAACAGGCAGGACCACGGGCATTTGCTGTACACAGCACAGGAAAACGCAATCCATATGTATGCAGCAAACAAGACCCTGTCCGCTGGAAAAATATCATAATACACTATTATTGCAATATTACTGCATCTTGCTTCTCGGTCACTAAAGAAAACTGCAACTAACTATCACCATCTAGAGGAAAAATAAAAACGCAGAAGTGCTTTTCTTAGCTGATCTGGATTCTGTCTTTTTGCCTCCAGATACACTAGGCTGGAAATTACTTTCCAATGGCAGCCGACCTGAGCGAGCAGCACGTGCAGGACTGCATCCCACACAGCCATGGGGAGTGTGCTGGGTTTCTACCGCCTTCCTAGTCTCCAACAATTCACTCTCAGACTTCCTAACTTCTTTCTAAGAGCCGTGCTGCTGGGGTAGGAGATTCTGCACCGCCACGTGAAGCCATCGACCACGGGCAGCAGCTCCTGCAGCCCCAAGCGCCCAGGAAGGGCAGCAGCTGGAGGCTGATGATCTATTCAGTACCTCTGCTACTGATATTTCAATTTAAGATAATTCTCTTATCAACGGGCCAGAATGGGAATCTCCATAGTGAATAGAGATAACAACAACAGACTTCATTTTCTATTAATATTTTATGTTCTCTGAGACTTCCCTTTATAGCTTGAGTATTTGTCTTGCTGGCTTGACCAAGTGGTCTCTTTCTGACACAAGACAAAAAGCATCATTTAAATTTATGTCTTTTAGAAGTTTTTTCCATAAACTTATCCTTGGCCCCCACACATTAGTTTTATGTTTATATCCTCTCCATAGAAAAAAATATAAAAATATCTATTTATATATATAAGTATATATTCTCTAAAATTTATAAGCTATCTTGTTTCTATCCTTTGGAGATCACTTTAAAATTTTTTGAAAATAAACAGACACACACAAACTGCTTCTACAAACCTCCCTTACTTGCCGCTGAGCAACCTCCGCGGTGTCTGCTCTTTCCCCAGCCTCTCACTACGTTACCCATCTGCTTTCAGCAGCAGCTGAGTTTTTAAGTAGTCTCCTTTATGCCCACAAACCATCTCGGCGGCTCCTTTCAGCTTTACTTCACACCCGCTTCCTCACTCCGTGATTCTCTTTTTGAAATTAAGCACCACAGCAGTAGACTTCGTGCAGTTTAAATTGTACTTTTAAATGTACCTAGGTAGATATAAGATAGAAGCTGCTAACAGTCAAAGAGGAAACAGGCAGCAAAACCACTTAACCACTACATAGAGAAGAAAATCCATGGAATGATTTCTCAATGATTACTCTGCCAACATTCACCAAAATATATTCAGATTTAATAGCCCTGCAGGAACAAAGAATGGAAATGTCACTTCCATGATAAATAATGATAAAACAGCAAGAGAAGAAAGTTTGCTACAAATGCGACGGCTCTCAGAACTGAGCTCAGTTCTAATGGCCACCCCAATCCGCGCTTCAGGATCAGTGCAGAACGGCAGCCTGGTAAACACCCTCTTGCACAGTTTCAACAGGGAAACCAACTCCTTGCAATCAGGACCGCATGTTTTGGGAGACATTTAGCAAGAAAAATGCACAGTGCTGTGGTTAATGCTACTAAAGAATATATATAAGACTAAAGTCCTATGAATTAATACTTTCTCCTCCAACTATAAAATGGAGCATATATATTCAGCAAGCACACAACTACATCATTTGCTAGAGATGTCACAGCCACCCCAGCTGAAACTTTTCTTCATAGTGCTACACTATCCAGGCAAGTCTATTTAGGAAAATAACTTTAAAAAAAAATTATCTGCTAGACAGATACTCTTCTCTGTTACAACGTCATTACTAAGATCAAAAACTCTAAGGAATGCTATTAATGTATTCTTCCATGAGGAAAGATCTCAGCGGGTACCAAGATCAAAGTTTCATAAAAATCACAGAAGTTTTAGGTCGTATAGATGCTATCTTTTCCCCTTTTGCCTTTTTTTTGGGTGGTGGTGTTAATATTAAAAGACAAAGTTGGGAAATGCACAACCTTCTCCAGGAGTGAAGCTCCGTAATACTGTGCTGTTCTGCAATTAAAGGCAAACCAAAACTGTCTTTCTGATGAAAGACATTTCTATCATAATTTACCATAAAATTTAGCTCCACTATCAGTAAAATTAAAAGTAGTCAACAGAATTCTTCAAACACCTAAACCAACAGTAACAAACACACCTTGTAGTTTCATGGAACAGAAGATGATTGGGCATTTAACTTATATTGTGCAAAACATAAACTAAGATTTTTCCAAATGACAACTGACTTGGAATGTATCAGAGTGGACACTTTATGAAACTCAAAAAGCACTGAGAGATCCTGTGAAGCAAATCTAGTGCAGATTTGTTGAAGGAATCACAAGAAGTGCTAAGCACAGAAGTTCCCACTGTCCTGAAAGAGTCGGACAAGGGCACCTTTGGGCACTGCTGAGCAACATGGCCAGCAGGCCTGGAAAGTCAGGGGGAGGGAGATCCCAAGCCATAACTGAGTAAAGAAATGGTGGATTGGGCAGAAAGAGGCACGTGGCAATGCAAACCAGGGAGACATGAGACAGCAACACAAGATGGGCCTGGAGACAAGCAGGAAGCACCCGAGCTGCATTCACAGCCATGGAGCTGCAACATGGGCAGAGGAACAGAGACACTGCGGGGACCTGCAACGCTTTCTGTGCTAGCACAGTCTCACTGACTTGGCAGCCTGTGACACAGGAGGATGTGGCAAAGACAGAGAATTAGCAAAATAATCACAGTTGTCAACCCATTACATTTTCACAAGCATTTGTACACCTGAATTTTTCATTAATTGATTATTCAATGCTTTTTAATGAATTACTGACAGTTTGGTATTGCCAGCTGTTCTTTCATTAGCTAAATGCTTATTTTTCATTGTGTTTTGCTAGCACCAAGGACAGCCTGCCTGCATTTTTCAGCTACTAGCTAACGCTTCATAAATGATTCAAAATTCTCCAGAAATCATTGTTCCAATGGAAAAGGATTGCTGATGAGCTTCAGACGTTTTGTTTAGAGCTGAAGAATAAGGCCGAAACGGTAAAGAGGATTTTTTTTTTCAGCAGAAACAGTTCATAAATAAATACAGACCTAGTGGGAGAGCACACTGAAGAGCTGTTTCAAGTCTGTCTGTGTACAGAGGGCCTGTTTGTTCGGAACGGAGGATCCTCGTCTCAAGGAACGGGACGGGGCTGCGGCGCTTCAAGCAGGCGAGAGCACGAACCCTCCCTCAGGGCTGGCAGGAGCAGAGCGCACTGCGAACCTGTCCCATGGCACATGGGGAGGGCTGCTGCACTCAGCAAAACGTTTGAGTGAGCCACTAAGGTGAGGTCATGTCTGCCTATACATAGGAAAATAGGTAGCATTTCTGCTCACTGATGTCCCCAAAATGGGTCAGAATATTCGCAAGCGCATGCAAGAAGGCATTGCTGATCACTGCCGAACGGCCCTGCTGTCTGTCCTCTGCAATCTTCTTTTAACATGTTTTTATTCATCTATTAAGAAACAATCCTCAAAACAGGCAACTTTTATCATTTACACAACCCGAAGGATGAATATAAATGCTGCTATTTATTAGTGCAGTCTTTTTAGAAAGTGATTAAGATATTTCAAATATTAAAATGTTGCATTTCAGTCATCCTTATCTATATTATCTCTGTTAGAAAGTATTACTTACCTGATAAACATGGAATGCATTAGCAGCTTTTCCACGCAGAAAGACTGAAGGAATCCAGACATTAATAAGAGCACGATTTGATCTGAGCAGGAAAGAGAAAAGCTTGAAATAGGGAATCACGTTGATACAGAATTAAAAAGTAACAACCTTCAGTGAGTTTGATAATGATCAAAGTGATCAACAAAGCAAGCAAACATTTCAAATAGAGTATCAGAAAAATCGTACTGCTGCCTGAACCTTTTAGAATTGCTATACCTAGAATTCTTCTCTTAAGCTAACATAACTCAAAAAAGCAATGAAATAATTTTCTTCACTTTTCTGTGGTTTGTATTTGACAATACCTCATTATACACAGGAAACAGAAAAACTGACTCATTTCAGTGAACTGAGCAGCAGAGAGAAAAGTTTATATATAAACACGATTCCCTATATTAAAAATTAAAAAAGAACCACCTCCAGTTTTCTGAGAGTGATCAAAGCGCACACGCTACTGCCCTCCCAGCTCTCCCACCCTCCAGCAGTTTTCAGGTCTGGGGCTTCCTCACCAAGCTGTGCTCCTGCACACTTGGCAACCCTTAACAGATTTCTTTTCCAGGTCTATGGATAACACATTCCCATACATTCCAATTATGACCATCAGAGACCATCAAGTTATTAATGGCATGCATTTTCTTCCAAATTCAAAGCAACAATAAATGACTTTTTGGTCCTGTCATTAGAACCATATTGTTTTCTATTTCATTACTACCAGGTACCATAGCTACCAAAAATGACTGTGTTGAAAGAATTGAGATTAAGGGAAAAAATAGCACTCATAGGAGAAACTCCTTGAATCTAAACTCATTGGATTCAACATTACTCAAAAATTAAACCAGCGTTTGAAGTGTCGAGCGCTTTGTACTTTCCAACCATGGAACACCACAATTGAGAATTTGGTTATGGAAAATAACATAGAAAAAAAAATTATTTAATCTGTTTGCTTGTTCTTCACTCCCATAAAGACAGCACGGAAAGAAAAATGTGCATTTTAAATAACTTACATTTCAAAATCTGACAAACTCTGATCTTCAGATGTTTGACTCAAATCTCCAGGGACCTATATCGACAAAACAGAAACAATTTCCATACACTGGTTATTTTGCTTTCTCTTAAGAAACCATAGTGTTATAAGGAAATTACAATTCAACACTCAGGTTTTTAAATGCTACTGAAAAAACCTATTACTGGAAAACAATTAAAGAAAAATAAAAGATTGTAAAAAATAGCATGAACATATCATCCCCATGAGTTCTCAGGGTAAGAATTTTCTATAGCTTTGTAAAGAAACAACTGGGATTGGTAAAAGCATGTCATTTTAAAAGGTAAAAAAAAATACCCCTCGAAGACTAATTATCTGAAATATGCTAAAACATGTTACTTTCTACTGCAAGAGGTGAGTTGATTTTGCCTGTTCACTCTTTAAAAGAAACACCTAACCGAGCACAGAGCTCTGGTTTGCACCGTGTTTTGCACCAAACATTCCACCGGGTTGTCCTGCCTTTTGCCCCAGCCAGCGAGAAACCTCACCTTTCTATATACCTGGCATCCCCCTTCATGGTTTATTTTTCCAGGTACTTGCCAAATGCTTCGTAAAAAGAGCTGCACAGCCCTACGGCTGTAGAAGCAGCATGAAAAATTACCTGTAGTTTGGTTTGAATCTACTGATGAGGGGGGCCACCAGAAAGAGCTGATCTCCATCCACTGCCCACCATTTCATAGCTCTCTCCCCTCCTTTTCCAGGAACCTGCTGTAATTTTCCTGTATCATTTTTGAGACCAAGGGATAAAAACTACAGAAAACTCGGAGTGGAATAAAGCAGGGATTTATATAGGAACGGTTTTTCCACAGATAGACAAAGTTCTCCATTTCGTTCTCTAGCAAACATTGACACGTCTTGCTTGGCTAAAGAGATGCAGGATCTGGTGACTCCTAAGAAAATTAAGTTTTATTTTCAAGTTCTTGAAATTGAGAAGGGCTGAAGGCTGAAACTCTCATTTAAAAGACCAGGTGCACAACAGAGCGCTGGTTCACGGCGTATTGGTACCCACGATCCTTTCATCCTTTTCTCCCCTGTGTGCATGTGTTCAGAAGATGTTTTCAGTTGGTCTGTGTTTGATTTAATCGGATTATTCATAAACATTTACAACCTCAGGGCATCCTCAGTCTCTCATGCGACAAAAAAAACAACACACAAAAAGCAGCTTTACAATAAGCAGCACAATCACTACAGCTACTCCAGTGCTTTCCTTAGACTAGTGTGGTAGCTCAAGGGAGAAACCTAATAAAACCTCAGCCAAACCTGGGTGTCTGAAGGCATCTTCCTGCAGAGCAGCAGCACCAGCACCCCGTAGCTGTATAGGGCATGGCTCACTATACTCAATTAAGCAAATTATCTTTAAAATCTCCAAAGATCTCCAAGTGTTACCATTTAAACCTAAGGAAAAATACAACCTCCCCAAAATACCACCTTGTCCATGGATAAAGAAAGCAAAACTGCACGTTCTGTGACAGCTGCCTTACATAAGGTCAGGAAAAATCAATAAAAGGTGAAAAATAAGTGAGCAGGGAAAATATTACGAAAAAAAACTATGATGGGAGGGGAATAAAAGGGAAATACTAGAGACAGCAGCAGCTGAAGTAGAGCCAACTGCAAGAGGCAAGGATCCAGTAAAGCTTTAAAAAGAAATGCACTCAAAGATCTGAAATTAATTCTAACCCAAGTTACGTGGCTCTACACAGAACATTCCGTATTTGAGCAGAGTGTTTCAGAAACGAGTCTTTGATTTGTCTCTTCCTTCATTCCCACTGCTCCCCATTCCCCTGTTCATGCAGTTGGGATAAAGGTGTCGCGAGAACTTTACAAGGAACGTCCCCACCTGTAGTTAAAATGCCAACACTGCAAACAACCGAGCCACAGCTGGCTCCTCGCTGCTGATACTGCATTTCTCCTTTTATTAAGGAGAAATCAAATTTCACTCTTAAATACACCTTTATTCTCCAGCTCTCCTTTTTACTTATCATTATCTGGGACATACTATACTGGTATTTTTCCTAACACATCTCAGGATTGAAAAAGAGTAGAACTATGGACAGATGTTTTTATACCTTGTTTTATTTATTTGGCCTGATAGTGAGGTTAACTCTATAATTAAGTAATTCTATAAATATTCCATCAGGAAAATCCTTAGTTTGGTTCATGAAGATAAATCAATCTTCATTGTTCATGAAGATAATTCGAACTACCTAACATCAATCAATTAACACCACCAACGTAAAATACTATTAAATGATATTTTAAGTGTAAGAATCAGCAATACTTGAAATAAAGAGAACACACGACTTGCCCCAAAACCACAGTGACGTCAAACCCGCGCAGTCCAGAAGCTATCCATAATTTAAACAGCTCCAGGTAGAACCGTGTAGAGAAGTCTGAAGAGGTTTTATAAGAGGCTTTGAATTAAATTATTTTGTTCTACTGAAAAAAATAAATAGTTCAATACCTAATTTTACCAGTATATAAATGCCTAATTGCTGCATTAGTGTATGTGAATGCATGATAAAAAAACAAAATCTCTGAAGAAGGACATAAAGCTTATATCCTCCGAGCACAGCAGAGCCATGTGATTTAGTATTTGTCATTTTTAGCACAATGGTGTGATTGTTTGCTCAGGGAAGTGCAAAAACAATAAATCAAATCCTGCTTCCCTTACAGAGGGCTCTGAGCCCCTTCACGAGAGCGTTCTGCTAAAACAAGCATGAACGCGTCCAGCGCGAGCAGAACCACACGATGCAGCTTGCAAAACCCTCTACCCCTAGCACACAAGAACTCGAGACTCCTCTTGTTTCTTCCCTGCTCATCTTCACATTTCAATCCAACTTCTTCTTTTAACCCAATGGGGAAAGCAATAGTTGGGGGAAAACCAGTCTATCTGGGATGTTCAACCATCAATGTCTTCTAAACCAACTAACAGCTCATTCTTAGCTATGAGTTCCTATAACCTAGTGTATATATCTATAGCATTTCCTAAGGGAAAAAAAAAAGAGTTGTATTCAACAGGGAATTGCACAAAACAGATCTCTTAAAATACTTACTGGGCCTCTCAAATCTATCAGTTCTTGTCTCATCTGGGATACGAGGGCTTCTTTAGCCATCAGAGCACGGTGCAGCCTCTCATTGAATTCAATCAGCTCCCCATGCATTTCAGCCACCTGGAAAACAAAGCCAAAACACGGGTAAATATCTTCTAACCTAACACCAAACAGACCCAACAATATAAAACCACCATGGAACTTCTTACAACAGCAGTCTGTTAATGCATTAGTTTAGACTGAACGTTAGACTGTTGCATTTGATCCGTTCCCTGAATGTGGATCTGGAGAGGGAATCCCAGCCCCATTTTCCTCAGGTTTCGGGGGCTCTCGAGAGGCCCCTGGAGGCAGCATCCGAAGGGAGGAGAGCGGAGGTGCCAGCGCACAGGGACGGGGCCCTGTGTCCCCTAGGGTGCAGGGACCCGACAACCACCACATCTCCTCCCGTTTTCCCAAGGTTTTTCACCTAGACACAGTTCACGGCATTTCACACTGCCCTTTTCTTCAACCCCCAACTCTTCCTTCTCCCTCCTTCCCAACAAAATTTACCCCCAAAGCCATTGAATTCATTTTGTTTAATTTAGTGCTGGTGAGCAGGAATGACCAGCTTTGCTCTGATGATCTGCATCCTTCACTTAATCAAAGGAAACAGGGAAAAACAAAACAAACAAACAAAAGCAAACAGTTCCACTTTGACAAGTCAAGAGCTTATATCACTGATACACAAAAATAGAAGAGTGAAGTTGAATCGTTCTTTTCAAAATTACTTTTCTTTTGGAGGGAATTCCTCAAATTCAACTTAGGAGTGTGCTGTATGGGCATAAAGAGCCAGGCCCAGATAGGACGGGTCTGGGTAGGATCCGAGGGAGGTGCCCATGCTGACACCCCAGACTCACCCTTTCATTTACAAACTGGAATGTGTGGCCAGTTACAAGCAAAGGATCAGGGTAAGTAACTGCACTAAGCACTAACTTCCTTCGTGAAGGGCCCATCAGAAAGTATAAAAACCCAAAGCTTTCATAGAGTGATTATTCTACCCCAAACATTTATTCTCTTGCCTGATTGTACGAAGGGTTTCAGATTAACACTGACATTTGCATTGTGCCTCGCAGTATAAAGAAAGAGCCCACGTGTGTGACAGCCGGGCAGTCTGCTCCTGCTCACGTGCAAAGAGCAAAGGCCTCATGTGGCAACAAGGAACTTTGTAAAAATATTCACAAATATTTTGCTATTTAGTGTACTACCGCAGTTTCAATTTACTGCTTTTGCTTTCTTCCTTTGTCAAGCATTTCTGTTGCGCTTAATCCCATTAGAAAAATTAACTTCCAAGGCTAACTTGATTTAATAATTAGATTATTTTCTGGTTCCTCCTGATAAAAGTGAGAACATCACAACTTCCACCCTAATATTTAATGATATTATGCATTCAAACACTATTAATTCAACAACAGCCTGGAAGAAAAAGGTTATTTACCTCTGAGCACTTGTTAGCAACGCGTAAGCTTATCCTGTGAGCACAGATCCCATGTAAACGTGTACGTTACAACCAGCCCGGGGACGGTGCCTGGAGAGTGGCCCCCAGGCTGGCTCTGGGGCGGGAGCCCGGGGAGTCGGCAACTCCTGTGGGTGCCGAGGATGCCTGGGCCTCCCCGCTCCAAACGCCCACAGCAAAAACACCCTTTAACAGCCCACACCGTGGCCACACTTACAAACGGATGCAAATCCGAGCAGTTTGTGTGGCTGGAAGCACGCTTTATGTTTCAGTCCCTAGCACGAGAGTAAAACACAAAATATCCTGCACAATCTTTGGCTTCTTTCTCTCTCTAAATGGGATGCCCACGAAATAACTCTTCTGCCTGCAGACTGGATTGAAACCTAACTTCAACAGCTCTCAAAACAGCACAAGGAGCACAAAAATAGATGCAACCCCCAGCAAAATGAAATCGTAATCAAGAGATACCCATCAAATCAGAGTGCTGAATTACTTGTTATATATCTCTTTACAAGGACAAACTGATAGCTATGCTGCTTGGGAATGTTATTTCTACTGGTAATTAAGCTTCTTGAATATCTGTGCGAGGAAAGAAGTATTAAAAGCGTGGGGAACTAAACAGCACTTCTGAACAACAACATAATTTAGATTGCTCTGTCCTCCCTTTACCAGCTATATTTCTCCTTTAAGAATAATTTGGTCAATTTTTCTTTTTTACTCCTATCAGTGCCTAAGTTGTGTTTCATGGGAAAAAAACATTTTAGAATCATATTGGTTTTAACAATTATTTTTAATTGGATTTCTTCATGTGTACAGCTGGGTACTATATAGTTCCATGGAGTCCTTTTTCCTTTGGCAATAAAACTTAAACTTTTGAGAGCTGAAGGAAGAATTTTGAGAACTGGGTTTTGTTTGTCTTTCGATTTCTTTAAAACTGCCCACAAATTAAAAACCCAGACGCACTCAACTCAGTGATTTCTAACCAGACTTTTTATATTTTTGTGGATTTTCACTAAGACTTCTTCAGCATAGTAATTTTGAATATTAATTATGAAAACTGGATATAATAGGCATTATTTATGCCAGCTCGAGATATTACATATGCTATGTAAGACTTGATCCTGGTCACATCAAGAACATGTTTAAAGCGCCCAAATCTTTACTGTGGAGAAGCAGGACTCATACATGAAATATCTGGAGGACTTCTCACCACCAGCGCCCCAGACCTGCTCTCCGTCACGGTGCACATGAGCAGCGCAGCCGGGGTCACGCCGGGAGAGAAATACACCTTGGAGAATGCCCAACCGAAAACTGTTAACGAGTTAAGGGTTTTTAAAAAGGTTTTTAAATGACAGTAATTTGCAGTTACAAACTTTTTATGTTTTTTTTGCATGAGCTTATTTGAATTTAGGGCTGTTTGTCAGGTATTCCCCCTTAAAATCATAAAAACAGGAACTTATTCAGTTTGAAACGCAAAGCAACTCACTTCCCAAATATCCCTACGCAGAAGCTGCTTCCCTTTGCTCCCGACAGAAGCAAAGCTGTATTTTCTTCATGAAAAGATGCCCCTTTTCAAAATAGAAATTCTCCCCCATTTTCCTCAATGGCAATAAAACCAATCGACACCAAAAGAGCACGAGCATCCTACTAGGTGCAGTGGTACAATTCATTTTTTCTACAAGCAACATCAGCACTCCAAATGCCTCCTGCTGATGCCAAGCCAACTGGTACCTACTCAAAACTATCTTCTCCCTTTGGCACTGCCGAAGTTTTCCTAAGGTTGCAGTAATCTTCTGCACTATGTGAATATTAAATGTTAAATTTTCCTGTTCCTTCGCCCTCCGGGTGAGGTTACTCGCGGCGTCACAGCAGTGAGGGCTAATTCCACTGCTCGGCCCCGGGGCGCGGTGCTCGGGCAGCAGCTAGTTGCTCCACTGGCGTTCTTGGCTAGCATCAAGTAATTAAAACAAAACTTATCTTCTAGTTCCAGCCTGACGATAACTCTGCCATAAAGATTGCAGCCGACATTCACGGGATCGTTTCCATTTGGCTCTGAACCACACTATCACCCAGGCAGAATTCTCTGCTTAATAATTCAAGACAACTCTATTTATGTGACCATTAAATGGTTAGTCCCTGCTTTCCTCTCTGCTGCTCCACTCATCTTTAGTGTTGTTGCCATATCTATCTGCAAGCAATCTGATCCAAGACAGACTGGAAGATCCACTTATTTGATTTTATTTTAAGGAAAGTACGTTAGGGAAGCACCCGGCTGCTCATCAGAACCAACAAGAAGAAAATAAAGAGCAGCTTTCTTCTCAACATACAGTTTCAGCTAACATACCAAAAAGCTATTCAAAAGATTGTGGATTAAATTAAGCAACCAGGATACATAAGAATAAACTCACATAGCAGAGCTACTATCAGGAGACCACTGCACATCAATGTTCCACCTCCCGCCGTCATGACGAGCCTTGCAGGTACACTCTGTTGCATTCTGAAATCAGGGACTGAAATCAGGGGGCAATATTACATTGCACAGAAGATCAGCCAGTTTTAATCACTCTGTTGTGCCAAAATTTAAAAAAGCTGAAGGATTAATGTTGCCCAGAGGCCTTACAGCTGATGGGACACTAACGCTCCCGTAAGTTGCACAGAGCCACCCAGCAGGCCGGCGCTGGCACCAGGCTGTACTCCACGTTCCAGTGCTCAGTTCCTCGCGCGCTCCGCACTAAACCCGTGTGCCCTGCTCACATGATGTGCATTAGGGCCTGCACAAGCACAACGGGGCACTGCTCCAGCTCCCCAGATTGCTCCTCGCTATAGACAACACGTTTGAACACACCAGAAAAACCCTATCCGCAGCATCACCCACCTCTCCAGGGTCCTGCTTTTCTCCCCTGCACAGTAAACTATGGTAGGAAACAGAGTGCTGCTTAAATTCACGCCAACCCACAGCTTCACTGTACCGCAGATAACAAACCCTGGTGCCTGCCCCCTTGCTGGCACGGCTGCCTGCCCCCCAAGCACTACCTGTCCTCCCTTCAATCAAACACGATACAAGCAGTCAAGGGCTGTTTAAGCTGCTATCGCCGAAGACTCTTGTGACCTCAAAACACCGTGTGTGTTTCACCTAAGCAGCTTTGTCCATATGTTTCCAAGTGATTCGATATAACAAGAGACAACCTTTCCCTGGAACTCTTGCTTCCATCGCATTAACCTGTAACAGTTAAAATACAGTGGGTAAGATAAGAAACAGCCACGGTGCTCAGTAAATACTATGATTTACTTTATTTTTTTTTTTCCTCCTCAAAAGAATTTGCAGAGAGTTGAATCCTCATCAGCGTTATTTACTGTAACCTGAACACAAGCAGCAGTGACTCGGAACCAAGTTAGTTTGCAAAGAAGAGCCAGAGCCCTGGCCAGGGCACCCAGGAGCAGCCGGATGCCGCCCCGGGCACACGAGGGCTCCCGGTGAACCTTCCCTTCGCCCCCAAGAGGAGCACAGCTCGTCCCCTCACCAGCAACGAGCCGGTCACTCAGGCACATTACATGGCTCATTCAGAGAGTTACACCTGGTACTTCAGAAGTTGCATAAAAATCAGCTCCTGCCAACTCACTTCGAGTGCTGTCGCATTTCGTACTTCACCCGTGTACAAATCCAGTGATCTGTAGGCAGAGGAGCTGCACGTTCTGAAGCAGGTACCTCTGCTCCTGCAGCACGAGCAAAGCCACGTCACTTATCGCATGCTAAAGTAGCATGTTAGGCAGACCTAACAAACTGGCCACATCATCAAAATTCCCCGTATTTCTGTTTCCTAAACACAAATTCTAAAGAAACTGGTAGCAATATATCCTACCAACCTGACAGTGAGTTTTCCAAAGCTCCTGGCATGATGTGGTCAAGCTTTTACTGAGCTAGGATACAGTCAGAAATCTGCCCAGAAAAGGAATCACGAAGGTTTTTGTGATACTGACACCAACACAACCTGTGTGTTTCACCTGGAGCACACGTGCTATTCTCACCTTTAGAATTTCTCCCATCTTTGAAACTTTAATTACATAATCGAAAACTACACAAAAATTCTTTAAGTAAAAATTATTTAAATAAATACATTTTTAAAATTGTAATAAAATGATCTTACAGTGCATCTCCAGTTTCTTAAAGCCAGTGGAAAGCCATCTTATAAACTTGCCTTTTATTAACAAGACGGGTGAAATGGTTAAAATTTCCTTAAAAGATGACCTATTCCATTACAGTGGGACACTCCTCCGTTTATTCATTTTGTGTAATTGCTTGTTTAGAGAAGCTTAATATAGTTTCGCCATTTGAGCAATTTTAAATGAAATTGAGTAAGTTAAAATGAAAATTCAGCCCAATTTGCACCTTGAAGGGAAAAAGAAAAAAATATATATATACACACACACACACACACACATCAGCGTGTTTGAGGCCTCAGGATACAACCAGTCAAATAAGTGCTTGCTCTGCAAGTACAAAAGCCATCACAATCGACAAACTTACACTCTGCAGATGGCCAAAGGGTGGTTTTAATACCCCAAATTATCTTTCATGGATATTTTTTCCAACATTTGAAACAATCCAGCTTTTCAGAAGAGCTGCACAGTTTGTCAGGAATTCAGCAACGTTACCCTTCACCTTCCTGACAGTCGTCAGATCTCACAAACACGTGAGAAAAGCAGCTTCACATGCAGCCCTTGGAGAGCTTCAGCCTTTTTAAGCTCATTTCAGTTTGCCTCCACATTCCTTTACAATATAAATTTCTGCCTGGAGATGAAGGATTAACATATTGTGATAAGAGCTTCGATATTAAAAGAAAAAAATATTACAGCAGAGGTCCTAGTTTTCTCATTCCCTTGCCCAGTAGGAGTAATCTATGCCGGGAAACAGAAAACACAACCGTATTTATGGAGCCTTTAACAGAGCTTTCATAATACAATTTAGCACATCGGGAGCAGAATTTGCAACTTAATTTCGGTGTAGTGCAAGCTAAAGCCCAACAATAAACAACAGAATATGGGACTGTAAAAGCCTGAAACTGCAAGGAAAGCCAAAACCCTCATCTCTAATGAGATACATTTACTAGTTCATTATTAGAGCAAAGAAGCACTAAGAGCAGAATCTCACAGATAACAACTGAGCCCTAGGTCCGGGCGGCTGCACAAACAGCGGTTGCAGCTGCTCCATTTTTTGCTCGTTTTGCTTCATTTTAAATCCTTGGCGATCTGGGGTCTAACAAGCGAGCAAGTGGGCTGGCGGCAGTGCCGGCTGCGGAGCGCTCGTCTCCTGCTGCGCCCAGCACAGGAGAGCTGCCCCTACCGCCCCCCGCCGAAACCTGCACAAAAACACCAAGCCAGCGGGGCCTTTTCTGGCCTCCATACACAAAACGTGCAGCAAATTTGGAGCCGTTGCTGTGTGAAACATTGTTAGGCATCTTAAATTTTAAATGCATTTCATTATTTGCCGCTTCAGAATCATACAAATCTCATATTCTTATTCTTCTAATACAAAACTGCATTACATATATGAGTTGCTAGGGGTACCCAAGGACCTCTGAAAATCGCACACGCTGCAAACCTGAAGTTTAAAAGAAATTATGAACATGAGATGTATGATTAGCTACCATTTCAAACAAGATTTGACATCAAAAATAATTTGTGAAGGTTTCTTACAAAAATGTCTAACACTGTTCTAAGCATTAAATACAACAAAATATTTTATAAGTTTCTTCATGCCTCCAGAATTTTTAGTTGCATTTTTGCTTATCTCTTATTAAATCTACTGGTTCACAAATTGTAATTAAGGAGAGAGCTTATATTAAATAAAAACTTTAATATAAATGCAATAAGAAACTCAGAACTTCTTAAACACATTATGAACAAAATTCTTTCCAACTGAAAGGATAGCAAAAATAATAAAAAATAAAATAAATCCCTAAGTAATAGCTTTAACCTTTCCTCTATCTTCTTAGCAGCTACCAGTGTCCTTGAGGGCATTTCAGTATTCCCGTTGGCTACCAAGAATTTTTCAAAAGGATCTTTGTCTTCAGTTGAAAAAGACTGCGAGGCCTAAAGTAGCAGTCACTAAAACTGCTTGAACGTGAACAATTTTCAGACCCAATTGTAGTTAATAGAGCTCTCAGAGCAGCACTCAAGAGCAGCGTCTTTCCTATTCCCCCATTTCAAAAATGATGCAGTCTAACCTGGGAAAATAAGACTTCACTTTGCATCTTCCACATGCGGAGAGAAAAAAGGATGATGATTCTTGATAAGTACACCCGGATGATTACAGAGGTTACATCTAATTTTGAGAGTAGGAGCGTATTGCCACAGACTAGGGATGAGACTGCAGCACAACTCCTGGATGAGATGAAGTTTTCAGCAAGTTACAGCCAGGGCTGTCGCACCGGCGCTACCGCTAATCCCTCTCCCACAAAACTCAGACGCGTTAGCACCAAATCTCTACGGCAAGGGAAAGCTTGGGAGAATTAAGGAGGAGGCTCTTAAAATGAAATAAATGTAATCTCTGTTCGTAATTAAGATACGCTTTTGATAGATACAGAAGAGAAAGTGCCAGAAGGCTCCAGCCAAAGGGATGCAGTAGGGAAAGAATTAGTTTGACAGAGTCCTATGGGAAGGAGATAGGGAAATACAAATGTTTTGGATGACCTCCTATTAGTCTTTGATGCATGACCAGCATTTTTAGTCATCTTTAGGTAAGTCCGTTAATACGAATATGCAATTTCAGAGTATTTGGGCAAGGGAAAGAAAACGTTGCTTTATTTTTTATAAAAACGTTCATTTAATATTTAATAGAAGATATGGGTATTAGATATTAAATTTCATTACATTTGTCCAGGAAATCATTTGTATTTAAATTTAAAATGAATCTTTAATCTTTCTCTTTTTTTTTCTTTGCATAATAAAGCAATACAAAGATGAAACCCACTACGGCACAATCAGGAAACAGCAGGAAAGCTACAGATTTCAGCAGGACCTCAGGAAATTTTAAAAGCTCAAGTGCCAAAAAAAGTAACACTACCATATAACATATTAACAGTAACATATGCAACACCTGAAGCCTTTTGTCTGACGCTCACAAAAGTCTCAATTAAACCCTTAAGGAACTGGCCTATTGCTGTACATTCATGAAGGTTATATCTTAATGCAACAAAACAAGCTAGATCAAAATCATTAAAAGAACTATTCACCTGAAAGATGATTACACAAGTATGGCCCCTTTTTCTTAATAATT
>JAUBNY010000244.1:209896-220202 GCA_032275445.1 Crypturellus soui
CCTGTGCCACGTGCTCTAGGTGGCCCTGCGTGTGCAGGGGGGGTCGGACTAGATGACCTATAGAAGTCCCTTCCAACCTTAGGCATTCTGTGATTCTATGATTCTAAGCCATGCCCTCTTCTCTGAAACCAATACAAATAGTGATAGCAAAACATCACGCAGTGCTTCCCAATATCTGGGATCCTGCTATTGGCGTTTGTTCCATGGAATTTGAGCGGACTTCTCCTAGGAACCTCTTATATACCAATTTAAAAAAAGACGGGAGGGGTCTAGTTAAATCCAGTTTATTCAGGTAAAAATGGATAAAATGGAGTTACATGAAGAGGGAGAAGTCCTTCTTACTGTCATCTCACACACACACGCTTCATTTCTAGTCTCACTACTTATTTGCCACCATTTTGGCTGTTTGCTTTGCTAAGTCTTCTAATTACTTTTTACAACTTAACCTTCATGTTTGCATAACTTCTGCCGACTAATAAATATTCTTTCCTCCGAAGCGGTGATTTTTCTAATATTTGAACTCTCAATTATCACAAATACTTAAACAGAAATACAAAGCCACTATACTTGTCAGTCATTTAAAAATCTTCCAGAAATCTTCCAGAAATTAAGACAAAAATCCAAGCAAATTTCATGAAATTTTGAAACCTTCTTAAAATCATTTAAGACTCCTGAAAAACTACTTGAAAATTACTTTTTTTGTCTTATATACAGACAGTTTTCTTTTTCGCCTCCTCCTCTGCTGTTATTTGTTCTGAGTGTTCTGGGCCTCTTACCTGGCCAGAGCTTGGACCTTGGTGGCGTGTCGCTCCTCCTGCTCTGCCACTTTCCTTCTCCAGTTCTCCATTTCCTGCCTAAGTGCTGCCGAATGCTCCATCTCTCCATCGAGCAAGTTCCTCAGCGACCTGGAAACGGCAGCAGTGCCTGTTAAGCCACTGCAAATGCTACCCAGTAATTAGATGGTACTCTACAAATCTTTGAGTAGGCTGTCTGAATTATACTATTAACATCATCCTAAAATTTCATTACTCAACATAATAAATACACCTGATTTGATTATAAAAGATATGAAAAAAGGACCCATTCAAATACAGCTTTAAATGAAACAGTGAATACTTTTAATTTGTACTACATCCTCATCAAAATGCCCAAAACGCAACCAGCTATGTTAGCTGCTGTATCCAATATGCAACAAGGAATCACTGCTACGCAAAGCAGTCTGTAATGTGGTTTCAGTGCTTCATGTCAAATGACAGAATCATTCTTACATTTCAAGAACAATCTCTAAGCAGCTCATTTATCAGCTGGAGCAGGAGACAAGCATCAGTAGAGACTGTCTCTGCTAAAAGCAAGGTCAGAGATCCCCTTGGTCAGCTAGCAAAGGCTACCACGATATGCAGCACCAGCATCCCAAACAACCTGGTCCTTCTGCCAAACAATCAAACGGAAAAGAAAACCTGAACTGGGCTGTAACTGTCAATCACAGGAGCTGGGAGGTAAGAGGCAGGAAAACAGCAGCAGTTAGTATGACCCACACTTAAGAAAAATAAGAATCAAAAATGAAAATCTTCATGAAAAACGAAGTGTCAGAAAGAACTAAGTGTAAGCTCAGTACATGTTTTGAATAGATTCATGTTTTCATTCTTCTAATCATGTGCCCCAAATATATTAAATAAATACAAAGTAGGTTTGTTAGCAATCTAAAAAAATGACTGTATGGACCATTGCATTGCCCCAAATGAATGTGCATTCACAAACATCAGCCACTTTCACTGTAATATCTCAGCTGATTTTTAGTGTACCTACACCATTTCTGCACCAGAAGAGTAAAATAAAGAATCATTTCCGAACATTTGCAAAAAACAAACTTGCATTCATTCGAAAAGCTGTCTTAAGACTCTTTTAGGTAAAAGGTTTGCTTTAAAAATAAAACAACAATGTCTGGCAAAAGATCTCAAGGACAAACAGTTATGTGTGATTTAAACACAAAGGGAAAAGCAGCCTGTAAACATTACTCTTCCGTATCTACGGTCGAATATTGAGGTAGTGAGCTTACCTTTCTCAGAAAAATAATATGGACATGAAAAAGATCACAATCACAGCTCTTCACAAGGGGAGCTTGTATTAGAGAGGCTACATGTCACATCAGATCTCTGAAATTACACAATGCCTCTCAATGACAACAGCCACAACAAGAAGTTACCTGTTCTGTTCTTCCAATTCATCCTTTCTATTCATCATGGCCACGATAGCCTGCCGAAGCTCATCTAAAGAGGAGACACAACAATTTTCCATGAGCATTACTGCAAGTTTCAGATCTAACAGTCATGTACAGTGACACCAATTCAGCAGCGCACCTGAAATGATGCAAATATCACTTTCTATTCAGCAAAGCACCTAAAAATACTTGTAATGTCACTGACTTAAGCAATGTTTCAACAGCAGTATTTATCTCACAGTGCAACAATGGTATCAGGAGGACTCATTAAATTAAATTAGTTTGCATCTGGTTTTCATTCAACTACTACAGTGGGACCCGAGCAAAGACGATGGCACTGCCTTTTCATGGAATTTCTTTTCTTGCTTAGTCTAATGTCTTAAAGACAGAGATTTCTGCAATTTAACTAAACGAGAATATTTTGAAGACAATAAAAGGAGACAAACATAACTCAGGAACCTTAAATCTATCATTTAGGCAGACTTTAGGATATAATTTGCATTGTTACTAAGAAGTACGAAACTAGAGGCAATTTATTTCTTCAGCACTCCAGTACACATGCTGAATTTAGAAACCATTCATATAACTCTAGTTACTCTGCATCCCATAAGAAAAAAAAAAAACTTTATAAAAATGCATATAAAACAGTTTATACACTTATATTATTCACTTATATTTACAATGAAAAATATTCAACCACCAACTTCTGGCTGAGAAGTTGAAAAACAAATTTTTTTGCCCCATCTCCAACACTGAAGTGCTTCTACAATTCATTTTCAAAACTAGCTTAAATAATGCTGGTTTGTTTGTTTTCAGAAAAATAACCCAGTCCAGAAAGTGAAAACATCTGCTGGGAACAGAATGTTAGATGAAGTCACAGAAAAAGAACACAACAAATCACTCGATCCTTTAGAAAGCAGAGCAAGTCTGAGGAAGATTAAAAGAAAAAAATAAAAAAGATAAACCCTACACTACAGGCTACAGCTCAGTCCTACAGTCCTTGAGCAGAAGGACTGAGGACAACAGGAAAACAGTAAATATAGACATAAACAAAGTAATAACTAAAATTGCTACCTTTCACAATCATGCTTTACCCCAGGGAAAAGATATAATGAGGCATCTAAATTAGAGGCCTTTCACCTGGCAGCCAACATAACTGTTATTTCCTTTATGAAGGTATTCACAGGATCTGACCTTTTGTCCATCAAGAACGAAAAAAGAATCATGAGAAAGTGTTAATGACCTTGGGAGAAGCAAGACCTCCAGTTGTATAAATCTTTCACAAATCTTCCAGCAAACACCAGGATGAGTCCTCAACATGACTGGTTTTGAAATTTTATTAATAATTTCACCTAAACTTCATCAATAATTTTATGAGAGCAGGGACAGTTATATTAAAACGTCCCTCCCAAAAGTCAAATAAAATGACGCTATGCTTATAAATATAATAAATCTGCCAACTCTTTTTCTGACAGTATTCAAAACAGATGTCAGCAATTTTTTTCATGCTTTTACTCGAGCTAACCAGAACTGGTTTCACTTAATTTATTCAAGCAAAGCTGCCAAGCAACTTTGTTCTGTCTACACTCAGCTCAGCAGTTAAGTCGTGTCCATCTTCACCTTCTCTCCAGTTCCAGGTGATTTTGCCTTTGCAGAAGGTTAGGTTTACAGCAAGGAGCAGGGGACACCTGCCCACCTCTAAGAGCAGACAGAATCGTTCAAGGCATCCATCCATGCGGGCACCACAGTTAAAGTCGGCAGTTGTCACCCTGGTCCCTTCCCTCTTGCTCTGAAGGGGTCTCGTGTCACTTGAAATCAGCCATTCCTATTTGCTTTTGTCAAGGAGCTTTTTTTCAAACTATTTCTGATTCCTTGGTCAGGCACAAAGAGGACAATTATTTTTCTAGCAATTCCATATTACAGTGTGAGAACTAGTAGACACTGACAAGAAATATCCGAGTGGGTCATTAGAGGCATTTTGCACTCCATTAATTCAATACAGAAGGGGTAATTTTCCTTGCACAGCAATTGAGCATCTTTATAAGGGTTCTCCATAAACCACCCAAACGAAAGAGGCTAAATCTTGTAGGAAAGCCAAAAGGGAAGCGTGGGTGTATTAAATACTGACATTAAAATACCACCAAGATTTCTGGACGCTCCTGCTTTCTCCTACTGTTACATTATTTGCATTCTTAACCAAAGCTGTGGCTACTTTAATCTGTGTTCCTGAAGCTCTCCACAAAAGGGCCGTTCCAGCCCATCTCATCATCCTTAAAGGTGAGAAAAAAAAAAAAACAAGCAGAATCACCTTTTGGGCAGGAATAGAGTGAAAATTGCATTATGATCAGCTAACCATCACTATTTAAGTAGCAATTGTAGAAAAACAAAACTGAAAGATTGCATATGACAAAATACGGCTGGTTTTCAAAAGCTACCTCCTAAAAGCTTCAGCTTACTGGTAGTTATGTGGGGGGCAAAGGCAGGGAGGGAAACATTCTGAGACTCAAGCATTATATTCTCAATCTTGGCAATTACAAAATTGAAACACACTATTAATTATCTTCGCCTCATGACAAGACACTGCTGTTTTGTGGGGAACATTTGGAAAGGAGCCCCGACACCACAGTGGAAAAGTGGTGGATTTTAACAGAACTAAACAAAATCATCCTTTGTGCATAAACAGGCAAAATCCCTTCTTAATAAAGCTGCAGCAGAATAACACTCTAGAATTAAAGATCTGTAACTATCAGCCCAGAAGGCTGAGGGGAAAATCTTATCAATGTGCTTAATTATGTGAAGAAAGGGTGCAAGCAGGATGGGCTGGATCTCTGCAGCGGTGCTCAGCGACTGGCACTGCCCGGAGCACAGGGAAGGTCCGTCTGAACGCAAGGGAAAACATTCCTGGGAGGGCGACCCAGGGAGGCGGTGGAGCCCCCATCCTTGGAGACACCCTGAAACCACTTGGACACAGCACTGGCCAAGCTGGTCTAGGTGGCCCTGCTGGGAGGCTGGACGAGATGATCCCCAAGGGCCCCTTTTCCAGCCTCGGCCCGTCTGAGGGAACCACACCAGGAATCCAGGAGGCTCCTCAGGAGAGCGCCGGACCAAGAGCGTTCTGAATATTTCAGCAGTGCCATTAAAATATGATCATGCTGCACTCGGAGTGAGTTGCTATCGCTCCTCTGACTCTGAACAACTTACAGCCTCTGCTCCTCACACGAGTTCGGGGCTGGCTGCTCCACAGCTGCTGGCTGTACGCGTGCTGCGTCTGTTTAAACACGTACTCATCTATTACCACTTAATTGACTGTTAAGCTATTATAAGTTGTCTCCAGTTTTCCAATTGTACCAGTCTATTCAAATTGTAACCTTAACTTGCCTAATAACTTAATCTTCTTTCCCTTATTCCACCCAGAATCTTCTGCATGAATAGACGGTTGAAATCCCATCTTCTGTCACTCCCTTCTCCAGCACACACATAAGCAGGGCACGAAAATGAGTTTCTGCCACAGACCGTGGATTGCACAAAGAGAGAAGAAAAGGGGTCTTTTGGAATAAAAGACACAAAAAGCTTTTTATTTACGTTTGTCTCATTTCTTGTGGAACCGCGCACTTGGCAGTACTGTAGACAGACAGCAATACTTCAATTTGCAATACTTGCAAATGTCATTGTCATACAAATAGGAACTAAATTCAATGCTTAATTTGGGATCACAAAAGCAAACACACTCATATACAGCATTTCTTACAAAAACGCTAGTAATTTAGTTAAACTATTGAGGGAGAAGGTGCAAAAGGAAAGATCAACAGAGGCAACAAGCACAGGCTACGAAACAAGGCCTCCGAGAAGTCCAAACAGCCTGTGCTTGCGCCACTGCCAATTCTGATTCAGCCCAACACTACGGAGAGCAATACTAATTCCCTGAGATACATACTTTCTTTTTCCTTAAGTTATGAATATTAAGGGACAGTTCTCTCAAGGGGCAGTTTGTTCTCTCTCTCTCTCACAAAGAGAAAAATTATACTATTTATCGACACTTCTTTAACATCTCCATCCACAGGAAATCTAAAGTCAAACATTTATTTGTCATAACTAAAATAAAATTACTATGCAAAAAAACCAAAAACAGTTAGATTTAGGCTCCTATTATGAAGCAGCAGCATTTTACATCAGTTTCACCTAAAATCTAAGCAATAATCAGAGCTTCGTGAGGCACAATGATTTTTTTTCCAGATTAAATCTCACTTTAAAATTAACTTCCATTGCTGAAGTTAATCTTGAGTGTCTAACAGAGAGCCAAGCTAATTAGCTGCATCTACACCAGAAGCCTGACCTTTAGGGAAACACCTCCAAAGCCTCCTGAACGAACCTGGCTTTAGTGCTTTGATACTGTGTAGGTGCTATCCTACCCCATCACTGTTAAAAGATTTCAGCAGAGAACAATGTGCTCTCAGTCTTCTACATTATAGAGCAGAGCACATAAAATGGACTGGAGATTTTTTCTCAGTGTCAAAATTAATCCCTGCCCTTCCCTCGGCCAGACTTTCAGAGCAGTCGCTGGAACTTAGCGTCTCTCGGACCTCTCCCCTTCCGAGCGGTGACAACCCAGTTACACAGCTGCCAATTAGAGGAAGACAGAAAGGGAACACGCAGGGGCCGCCTCCATACGCAGGCAGGGTGAAAACATAGCTCTGCATCTTTGTTACTGAGGACGCCTTTCAACGGGTGTGAAAAACATCAAAGGCTTTCAGGAAAGTGTATGAAATGAATAAATGTGCAATGCTGAAACCTTTGCCACCCTTTGAGGTAAGACCAAACCAATGAACTAAGAAAAACTATACTGGAAACATCCTTTTTATGCCTACATGTCAAAAGGACTGAGAAAGGGTTAGTGTTATAGTACCAAATTGAAAAGGAAGCAGGAAAAGAACCGGTTCCAAAAAATTCATTTCAGGCTTTATCCTCAGAAGTGCAAAGCAGAGAAATCCACAACCACTGGAGACCTCCCTGCTTTTACCATGGCACCACTTCGTTCCATTTTTCTTGCCTGATGTTTTAAAATTAGTTGCTATGCAACCAAGCTATAAGCCTCACCATTTAATAACTCTGCCACTAATTGCAACAGAGAGAAGGAGCTTCAGCGCGTGGCTTCGCCCCAGCACCCAGTTCGCCCCGTTCGGAGAGTCTACAACCAGTAACGACCAGTTCCCCCTGAAATGTTGTTATTGAAGGTTTCTGGCAACATCAGTTACAAAAGCATTAGCATATAAAGCATAACCAAGCAACCTGGATTGCAATGACAGTTCAAATATTTACTAATAGCTCTACTGGCTTCACAGCTTTTTTTGACCTGCTTCACCCTCTCTACCCTGTCCACCAAGAGCATCTCGAGTGGAACAGGAAACTGATGCCAGCGTGAAGGGTTCTGTTGATCCTGGGTTTGTTTCATCTGGAAATGATAAGCGTCAGGCACGGAACATCTCAAGATTTAGTTCGTATTTTAGAGTTGCCTTAGCTCTACCCAGACACGATCTGAGCAGCTGAACAGACCAACTGCGGCCCCTGCTGGTACCCAACACTCCTGCAAAGTGAGGGCTGCCACAGGAGATCAGGGACAACAAACTTGGAAGGTTTCCTATTAAAATTCTAGTACTGAAAAGATAAAATTTACACAGAACTTTAGGATATGACAGTGATAATACAGAGAATACACAGTGACCAGCAGTAGCTGCACCAACACTTTTAATTGGATTCTCTTATGTTAAAATGTCTCAAGCCAGTTTTCTACTTTATAAAACACTTTGCAAGGCTCATGCAGCAGATCAATGTCAGAGATGAAGCAGAATCCAATGAAAATATATGGTGCTTTTTGTCTCCCTTAACATATGTAACTGGAGACATAATTTGATGATACATGACAGTGTAATAATAAGACTACAAGTCAGACAGTGTCTCAACCTCGCCAATGAACTCTGAGACTAAAATATCATACTATTCATTTAGATCATTTCATAAAACCACTTCACAAATGAAACTTAGCTGTATTATTTCTGGCTTCCTAAATGTTATCATTTTTTAAGAATTGGAACATTAGGAAATGTTAACATATTTTAGGAATTAACACACACAGGGCCCCCCACACAGACCCACTACCACCCCAGAGCCATGGGACTCGAGCCAGATCCAGCAGCTCAGCTACAGAACTCTACAAGGAAGCAGACAACTAAAAGAACACTGGCTTGTATACTTAATGGCTAGTCCAGTTAGCAATAAATTCTTCATCCAGCAAGCTCACGTGATGATGAAGGATTAAAAATGAGATAGATGTACTGCCCATAACCCTACTAATCTCAACCCCACTACAAAAATTTTTATCCCTTTCAATTCCCTTGCATTCTTAACACAGCTGAACATCGTCTCCTACGTAACCGTTTGGTTTAGAACGGCCCATGTTTATGCTCGGAACACTTTTCCCTATATCAATAGCTCAAACTGACCATACATGGCACAGCACACAGTTTTGCATAGGTCTTGTCTGTGTGTGTGTGTGTGTGTGTGTGTGTGTGTGTGTGTGTGTGTTTTTCTTCCTAGGCATTACAGAAGTAGGAAAAACTATTAGGATTGCATCAGAACCTACCATTAGCATTTTCACAGCCTGCAGAGAACTGAAGATGTTAATCAAATTAAATCATTACTTTTCATTTATCTGCTAAAGCCACATCTAGCACAAGGGTTTTTCTAGCAGTTCTGTGTGAAAAAATTCTGATGTCTATAACCTGGGATCTGTCAATTCAAAAACCTTTTAGAGTAGTGATTCCTAATGGTAGCCAACATATCAGAAATGAAGTGCTGTGTGCCTGTCTGAACAGTTAATTTCTATTTTTGTAGTGGTAAAAAAACGCTAGAGAACTTGAAAAGTTATTTCTGAGAAGCACATTAAACGTGTCAAGGAAATACTCACTAATTGTCATAGATTCGGGCACAGTGGCTGAAGGCAACATACTGCTTAAATTGTTCACTTGAGCAGGAGGACTCACTTCCATTCTAGTTAAAGGAGGAAAAAAAATACCATCAGCAAGTGAAAAAAAATCCTAAAGCTAAAAATTTAAGCAAGAATTGCAGAAACTGGAACAAAAGCCTATTCAAATATGTAGTTATATACAGAAAACAACCCATATTCAACCAACTTAAATTTAATTATCCTTTAATGTATTTGTTGTGTATCTGATTTAAGGATATATATAAAAAGATTCATATCAAAAAGCCAAGAGGGAGGATGATAAAAAACAACATAAAATCTATTTTCAAAACCTAGAGGCTATGTCTGCATATTATTTGCCAAGACTGCTTGACTAAATTAAGTTCAATATACAAGAAAATTATATAAAAAGGGAAGTGTAGCTGTGAGAGGAGCCTGATTAACAGCTTCTCTTCCCCTGCTAAGTGCACGTGCTATGTTTGTGATAGGTAATAACAAACTGGTAGCCATTAGGGTGAAGGGCTTCTCCCCCCACTTTTAGGAAAACATATTTGCCATGTACCTGTAAGGAAGATCAGATCTTCTCTGAGCCAGTTCTACTGCAAGGACACTTTCATGGCCCTCTCCATTCTCCAAGTTATCTAAAGTAGAATGCACAGCATAAACTTCAGTTAACAGTATTTTAAAAGAACAAATCCAAAAGAAAAACAGAAACAGCGTAGTTACATTCGCAACTGTCCTATTTACTACCACTTCTAAACTTGAATGTTCTCTCCAAAACTGAGTTTGTATATTGACATTTTACACTGAGACCAGCAGTTCTATCTACTGATATTTTACACTGAGAACAACTTTGTATAGCTGTGAAGAGGTCTCTTATTGAAGTTATTTTTGCAAGTCCCAGCAGTTTAATAAAAACATAACATTTTTAACTCATTACAAATCTATTTGCCACTTGAAGGGAGAGAATCTGTAGTTAGTCCCCAGTTGAACCCTTTTACAGGCACTAGCCCCCCCAGAGAGCAGGATGGCTCTTCCTGGCTCCTTATCTTTGTGTGCCAAATATAAACAAATGGATAAATTACGAGATAAGTTACAACAAAAGCGTG
>JAUBNY010000244.1:220302-236588 GCA_032275445.1 Crypturellus soui
TCTTCCTGGCTCCTTATCTTTGTGTGCCAAATATAAACAAATGGATAAATTACGAGATAAGTTACAACAAAAGCGTGGATAATTGCATCCACATACAGGTCCACAGGAGCAAAATATACATGTCACAAGGCCTGCCGTACTAACAGCAGAAAGGAAATGAAACAAACAGAAATCTGTGTGGAATTGTATCAAGAAAAAAAAAAAACACCCCTCTCAAACACGTTTAAACACATTTTGCTGATGGTTTCTGCATGCCTTTATGCAAGACCTAAAGTTACTAGAAAACAATCCTAAAAGCATGTGCTGAAGTAGCAGAGAATTTTAAAAGTAGGAAATCTAGAAGAAAAAGCTGATAGGAATTGCAGCCTGGCAAGCCCGGACACGGAGGGCAGCCGGCTCTGCGGAGTGCACGGATGCTCGGCTCCTGGCTGCACATCACACTTTTCTCCCGGGCAGTTGAATTTTCATTCCAGCTTCCCACCTCCAGGTGCACAGAGACGTGATATGCCATGACACAACCCTGAAGCTCTGCCGTAGACTAGAACTGAAAATGCTCACATTGCCATACAGCACTGCATACAGTGCCATGTATTTTAAATGTATGTGTCTTGTCATTTATCTGAATAAACCAAAGCAATAGGTTAAATTATATACTTTATAAGAACATATGAAATATGTTTGAGCAACAACAGTGTCATAATAATGTTCAACTTCTCAGTTATTGGGCTGAATCGCCCTCAGAAAAAGCTAACCCAGATTCCCTCTCCTATCACTCATCTGGCAAGGTCTGCCTGCCAAGCCAAGCCCCCAGCTGCCTTAGGAGCCTTAGGGAGAGGGCAGCGGGACCTGTGCAGGTCACTGTCCCTGCAGGTCGCTAAAGCCACTGGAGGGGCACGATGGTTATTGGGGAAAACCACCCGCACCCTGACCCCGAGCCAGGCCTGCTCAGAAGGGCCCAGGAGAAGCGCAGAAAGGCGAAACCAGGAATCGGATGGTGGAATCACTGGTGCTGCTGGTTGAAGCCTGTTCCTTCGAGCAGCCCAACACCCTGTGCTCAGGGCTGCACGCTGGGCCCCAGGGCTCACCCCGGCATCAGCCCAAAGCGGCAAGAGCTGCAGAGCGCCGCGGAGCCGGCCAAACCGGCCCGGTCTCCACCAGCTCCAGCGACGCCTTCAGAACAGGGCCGGGATGAAGCAGCGTTACCCCAGCGAAGATGATGACCGGGTGGAAGACAACACTCCTGGGGTGCATGGAAACAGACCTGAGCAGCACTGAGCTGGGATCAGCACGGGACCAAGGCGCAGCTGAGGAGCACATGGCCAGATTGGGGCGCTCTGAGTGTTCAAACACACCAGCCTCATCACGGGGTAGGTACCGTACTGAGAATGTTATTAACCGTTTTGCATTTGCAACACTTTCTTCTAAGTACATTTATTTTCACGTCCTTCTCAAGGTAACTCCATGAGTTGATTCAGTTACGGCCTACTTGGAGTTCTGCCTCTTTGGATTCACAGTTCACTCCTAGCTCAAGCATCACTTACCTGCAACGTCCTCTGAGCGGTCTGGGCTGCACTCAGTGCACGTACTACTACTAGCAGCAGCAATTAGCCAGGCTGGCAAGGCTAGGAGTCAGGACATCCCGCTGGAAATAATGCGGCTGGAGGACTGAGGCACGTAGAAGCTTAACTCTCCCAAATGGAAGGTCACTTACAGCACAGGGAAGGTAACAGAGCTCCACGCAAAGCCACCCGGAGGCCCCACAGCCACGATGCTGCTGCGTAAACCTCTCTGCTTACACAAGTCACTCGGCAGAAATGGAACAGACACAAGGAAGGGCAACCAGAACTAGCAGAACAAAGAGGTTTCAGACAAGGAGTGACCACGGAGCTAAGACTTTTTACTTTGGAGGAATCAATGGCAACTGAGATACAAACTGCTGATTCAGTAGATAAATACTGCATTATTATTCTTTACTTTTTAACCCTGTAACACAAGAATTAGAGAATCACCGCTGAAATTATCAGGAGGCAACAGATTGTTATTTTTGTTAAATCTAAAAGTTTAAGTAAATTATCTCAGCATATTGTGGAGCTAGAGCCAATTTACAAGTGATTAGCTAGGATGTTAGGTCCATTTCCACATAAACCAAATGATCTAAAGCAAAAAATAAATAAATAAAAATAAAGCCCTGGATGGCTAGAAGCCAGCAGGCTACTATAAGGAAAAGATCAATGAATGTCCTGTTTACTGTGCTCTTTAGCTAATTATCTATTACTGGACTAAACAGTATTTTTATTTTTTTAAAAAATACTGTACACCGGAACTAGAAATCATTATTCACCTGTGCATTAACTTAAAAAGAGCTGAATTACAGTAACAGACACGTAGTGAGAAGCACCGCAGGCACTATCACTACGCACACGCAGCCACGCCGCAGTGCCTGGTCTGCGCAGACCAGCAAGGGCAGCAGCAAAGACACACACCCAGCCCCCGTTCACATCAGCGCCTTGTTAAAGCGGAAAGGGCCCCATTCTGTGAACAAAGACGCTCTGCCTTCTCCTTAGCCAAAGGATGTCCCTGGGACATTTACCGCTGGCTTCTTTGGTAACACATTTCCAGGATAAAGCCTTAACTTAGTCTTCTGAATTTTGATTCCAGCTACAGATTGCTCCCTCCTGATGCTGGGTTTGTGCAGCAACACCTGCGTAGCTACCAACTCCCTTATTCACCTGCAGGCTCTTCACTTTTTTCTCCCCAGTGTAAACAGGAACACGTGCTGCCCTCCAGGTTTTCAGTTTATAGTAGTGCATGAATGTTTATAAACCTATTGTCTATGTCCATTGTCTGTAAACACTCCTTTAAGAGAACAAGTTCACATACACTATGCCAGAAAGAGAGACTTTTTTTTTTCCCCTGAAATTCTGGCACTTCTTAACATACACAGTACATAAAAATACAGCAGAGGGCAGTATTACATCACTATATGAGATGTTATTTTTATCACTTTAATTATGGAATTTTAAAAAGTGAATTTCATTTTTTTTCCTCACAGCCCTTCAATCAATGGTCTATTGAACACCTACCCCCCAAAAATACAGAAAATATTTTCACTGTTAAAACAAATTATTCAAATGTTGCCGAGAGGTTTTAAGTGACTGCTGCAATAAGAACACATATCTAAGGTTTTATATAAGCAGGAACTTACAAAAAATAGAAAAATATTAACTCTCTGCTCCTGCTTTTATTATTCTGACTCTTACGTCTTTGATTTCATCAATTTAAGGGACAGTAATAACAGCAGGTCTTAGCAGACTCTTCCAGTTTATGTCCCCAATTAATCCTGCTTCAAGAGCCTAGCAAACCTTTGCCAGAGCCAGTTTTGAGACACAATTTTTGTTCTAGTTTTGGGAGATAATTTTTCTTTTAAACAGAGATCCAGGTATTGGAGAAATACTCAAAGAAAGAATTAAATAAACAGCTTTCAATATTCTGCTAAAGCTGCTAAACACCAAAATGAGCACATTAAAAACTGCACTCCACTAAGCTCGATCTCTTCTAGCTTGTTGTACCACATACACACCCTGAGGGACAGGGTGACGACACCATTGACGGATTTAATGCAGCAAGAAGGAAACAGCAGCTCCTGTCTAACCTGACTGTACAAAAAGTCCCACAGCTGCTTTTTACCTCTAGGAAAGCCATTGTCCTCTCTGCCTTTCTCAAGGCTCTCCCTTCCTTCTGCGCTTCTTTGCGGATCTGGTTTTCCTCCCTCGGCTCCTTCTCCTTGCTGCCTCCAGGGACCTCTCCAGTTGGTCCGCCCCTGCCTCGAAGAGCGCCGGGCGCTGCAGCCGAGGCCACCCCAGGGCCACGAGCTCAGTCCTACAAGGGACACTTCCCTTTGGCTCCTCGGTACCGAGGGTGCTTTCTGCTGCCCCACTGCCAGCCTGGGAATCACTAATTCCCACACCCTTTTCTGAAGAAGTATTTCCTAGCCAGTCACTCCTCATCTTGTATCTAAGCAAATAATGGCTCTTTTGAAGCCATCTGCATCCAATGTTTGTTACTATTTCTCCCATCTGCCAAGATTAATTTGAGTTCAAATTCTCTAACACACTTGCAGCTTCTTCCAACTTAATGGTGTCTACAAACTGGATACAAAATTCCATTCTGACACTGATAAATCCTCTTCAAATAGATAAAGACAAGCTAAGTGTAAGGCTACTCAAATGGAGAACTTCAATCCAGGTCCACAATAAATTTTATTTGACTTCATGTTTACTCCAAACAGTGCAATTTCTCCTATATTCCTACAATGCCATATTTTTTACCACTGTCTCATCCTAGAAATTCTGTTGCAAAGCTTGCTGAAATCAGGTAGAATTAAAATACCTACCAGTTTGTGAGTAAGAGCCAACAGCACTGACAGGAAACAGAACATCCGAGTCATCATTCAGGACCTGCAGAGGAGTCCAGCTGCACAGCTGAGAACCGCATGCACTAGTTTCATGAGGCCTGAGTAAAAGAAAAAAAAAAAAAGTTATTTTTCTAGACAATGTTTATTTTTGTAATACTTTTTTTTCTTGCAGCAGTACCCCGAAAGAAATAAAAGAACTCTGTATTCCAGTCTGCCTGCTGGTTTCTTGGTTAAGACACCACAGATTCACAGGGCAGACAAAGCAGGCGGGCAGCAGTGCTTTCCTCTTGCCCATCAGCTCTGCAAATGGACCTCACACAGAGAAGAACAGCGAATATCGGCACCCAAAGCTACTATTTTTCTCTTTAATTTGATGACTCTGTCTTGTTTCACTGATACTAGCAGGCTTTCTCCGTGTAAGAGATGTTGTCTTATTGTAAGGCCAAAAAACTAGCTGATACCACATTAAGAAAACTTCAGTTAAGTCAGAACTAAGCTGGCTTTATCACCCAGCATTTTCAAGAGTTGAGAACTTCATAAAGAACAAACTTGAAATCTCAAAATTCAGAATTTTAGTGGAATTTGGAAACAAACTACTGTGACCACACCAGGCCAAGTGGTTCAGGGATTTTTGTTAGCTAAATGAACTTGTCTTTTTGTATTTCGTGGGTACTGACAGCGTGAGGGCATGAAAAAAAGACTTTATTACTGGCTCCTTCACTGAAATGACTTACTTTTCAGAAGCTTCAATTTCATCTTCTGTGCCTTTATTTCCCAATGCTTTTCCATAGAGTTCATCTTCATTTTCATCTATATCTTCATCATCAATGCTCTTTACATCTAGTTTCTGGTATTCATACTCCCCATTCAAAAACATTGAATTGTTTTTCCACAGATGGCTACTTTCATGCCCGTTCTGACTTTTCCCAAGACTGCTTTCAGATGAGGGTAACATAAAAACTGAAGATATATCTGAATTCTCCTCTGAACTTTCTCCTCTGGCCAGAGTCTTTATGGCATCCCCAAAGTTTTGTTCATCTTCCTCCTCATCAAATGAGATAATATTTGTCACCCTCTTCTTCTTTTTTCGATCTTTTTTTGATTTCAAATCTGGTAGCAATAGAAAGGTGTCCATTTAACAAAAGAAAAAGAGAGAAAACTATATAATACTTTAAAGAACTTAATCTCTAAAAGAATGGATATTTACGGAGCAAGCAAAGGTGAACAGTTATGATTTTCAGACATTGATTAGATAAAACTAACAATGCATTGCCAAAAGACAGCTGACACATGAGAACAGTGAAGAGCAAAGTTTGTTTGTTTGGTTTTGCATCACAGCTTAGTGAAAGTTTGAGTTTTTGTGGATGAGAAAATTCTGGGACGCTTTAGTTATTTGAGAAGACAAGGGATTAAAACACCAAAAAACACCAGAAGATGAGAAACGAAAGACACTGAAATCCACAATGCATTTTAATCACCTTTGCATGGACATGAACATTTAAATATTTCAAACTTTTATTTAATACTGTTTACATCATTAAGATTATGAATTGATATTCTGGAGGTGCATTTTTCACAATATATTATTGGAAGGGGGAGGGAAAAGATCTAACAATCTTCTAAAGCACAATTTTTAAAAGGTCAGCGTCCAAGGCACTCTATATCTTATGGGCTACAGTCAGTCTTTATTGAAGACCAGGCCTACAAAACAAGGCAACATGAAACACGTCTGCTTTGCAAGCAACCAGAGGCAGTTTTGTTTCTATTCTGAAAAGAGAACAGACGGTTTTCAGAACAGACTTGCTTACTCCCTCTGCTAATTAGTTCTCAGGCTTGAAATACAATGAAATCCTTTCCAATTACAGTCTGTCTATCCTGTGACAGTAAAGATTTCAGAGTAATAACCCACTCTCAACAAACAAAAAGTTACTCAAATTCAAGTATTATTTTAGTCTTGTCTAAAGCCCTAAACAATGAAGGTTTGGTTTTCAGGTAGCCTTAGAAGGACTTTGCTTTAAGAAAACAGACCTCTTTAAACGTCAACAGCAAAAGCAGATCTCATCTATTCCTACCTATTTCCATCCCTCTGCCCCCTTTTTACTTTTGTCATAATCAAATCAATTTAAACTTTAAAACCTTATGGAAAATCTTGACTTTTAATTCAGAAAATACAGAAATCCCAATATCTTGCTTACAATCTACCTTTTAATCTGATATAAGTCAACAGATACATGGTAGCATAGCCAAGTGACAAACATGAGCGTATTGCTCACGACAAATCAGTACACCAGGGTCTGCAGGGCATAATGTTATGGACTAGAATATCTCTAGACAAGTCCAACACCTTACAGAGAAGTTATAATACACATTTATTATCCATTATTCAGACCTGTATTTCCAAAAAGCTTATTTTATCTCCCATTCAAGTGCTTCACATGTGCATTACATGTATTTTTAAGTTTTTCCCCCCCTCTCTGCATAATAGCATATTAAATTTGTTTTTAATTGAAAAAGGATTTAAAACATATTGGAAGACTTTACAATGTTCTGAATGACATCCACACTGCAAAAGCACTCACCAGCATTTACGTTCCTGGACAAAACAGGAAGTGGGTCGGTCTCTTGCTCAGGTTTGATCAGGATGGAGACGGCGGACGAGGCAGTTATCTCCCTGAGAAGGCTGCTCACACCTTGAGTGGATTCCTTCAGCAACGAGGTCACATTTTGTGTGGACTCCTTGAGCAGATCAGATACTGTGGGTATACATTTGCTCTGCCCATTTAAATCTTTATTATCAATGTTGATTGCAAAAAGGATGGAGTTCAGTCCTTCAGACAAAAGAAAGGAAAAAAAAAGTAGACTAAAAAATCCCCTATATACTTTAGGAAAAAAGGTACATGGATAGAGTTTAAAAATACGATATAGACACATGACACGTAAAAACATTTTGCCCGTTTTTTTTCCTACAGTTCTCCATATTTTAAGAATGAAATTAATGAAAGAATTTTATTCTTCCATGTACCATTCACTCTTTGTTAGATACTATTCAAGCTGATGCAATCAGTTTTGAATTTATTCTGATGCCTGTACAGCTGACTAACATTAAATATGCAGTAAGGACTGTGAACCGATTTATTTATAACCTGATATTTAAATCCATTTCACTGCAACTTTGTCAGTTCTTATAGCCTATAAAACACTTCTTGAATTGTCAGTTCTTAAACCATATTAAAAAGACAGAACGAAAGAAAAAGAATTCTATTTTCATAGCAAACCATGTATCCAAGAGACCCAGGTGTAAACGGCAATACTGCAGCACTTCTGTGGTCACTTCAGAAAAACAAATCATCCCTGACTCTTAATTCTCCCACATATTTAATTCACATGTTCTTTTCTTGTTAGAAGCAACTCTATTTTAATGGACATAGTTCAAAAAAGTTAGCCTGGACTCTTGACTCAAGAGTTTGCTTTTATTTGCAGAAGACTTTTCAGCAGCAGCGGACAGGCAAGATCCTGTATTTTGACAGCACACACCGATTCATAACACCAAGTGGTGCAATAGCCTAGACTGCATCCCCTCCAACACCTGATAGCTTCTGTAGACCGTGCGTTACCTAACAGGGCATTTCAGTAATTTCTCCCACAAGGAAGAAGGGAAAAAAAACATCTCAAAATAGTTTTCCCAGAACAGCATTTAAGTCAGTCCTACCAGCTGCCATTGTAGGAATCATACTAGAACGTTCTTCATCCATCATAAAAGACCAGTCTTCATAGAAGACACTACAAATTGAAAGGTAAACACATAAAATATACAGCCTAGGTCAATGCATATTCCACTGTAAATGACTTCAGAATTATATCCATTGGTGTCCTAAAGCTTATTTTCATTTGAAGTCCTGCAATATGTGGAAAGTCTGAATAGTTATATCACACAAGTTAAAATAGCAAAGGTTAAAGAAATTTTTGTTTATTTACATAAGTGAAAGTGCATGAGAATTACTCAAGTAACAATTTATCTGGTGCACGCTCCATCTTTCTACAGAGAAAGCAGTCACTGCAGGCAGGGAGGGCCATGTTACAACAGTGACAATTACCTCTCTGTACCTAATTTTAGATGACCACACTTGACCCTAATTATCAAGCCATTATCAAGTCATTTTACAAAACACTAAAATGCCTGGCTACAAACAAACAACAACACTTGATACAGTGATATATTTCAATACTCAAAAGCAAATCATTAGTTTCCTTAAACTAAGTCAGTTAGAAATTTGGATGCAGTCAGTTAAAAAATAAAAATAAAAATCACACTGAATTTGTAAGTGGGAAATTAAATAGTTTCTACTGATTAACATGCTGTTTTGTTACAGATGCATATGTATTCTCTTCCAAAACTCTGTTTGTACGTGCACATCTCCTACGTTACAAAGTTATCAGATACAAACCTCAGGCGACTCTTATCCGCAAGCAGCATGTGGACGTATCTTTCCAGGGAATGTTCATTCAACGCACAGCGCAGCCAGGCTCGGCCTCTACCAATGTCTGTAGAAATTGCCTTCAGAGAATAAAAGCGCTGCAATTCATGTTTATTCAGAACTTCTTTTACATAATACCAAAACACTGGTTCTGGAACAAAAAATACACAAAATACTTCCTCAGCGCTATTACTTTCTTCTACTGAACTTTATTTTACAAGTTTCATCTGGTCTTATTTCAAAATCAACATAGTGTTTTAAGACTTGAGAAGTTACCTCCACTGGAGTGCAGCCATTATGCAATTCCACAAAACAGAAAGGTAATCGGATATAACATGGAACAAAGATGAATTATTTACCATCTGCTTATAGCTCTCCAGTTAAGTAGGTTGTTTACTACTATAGATCTTAGACTATATAAGCATTTGGAGAAATTTAGATTATTAAAAAAAAGAACAACAGGTTTCCTGTGATTTTGTGTTTGTATAACTAAAACAGTCAAATAACCAAAACAGCAAGAAGGCTGTTAAGGTGTGCAATTAGTAACATATTAACAGATTCAAAGGCAGACAGGCCTTGAAGGAGGAAAAAGAAGGAAAAACAGAGTGGAGATGGTCAGCCATTCCACAGAAGTTTTAAAACACATCCATCTTGCAGGGAAGAAATGCAGATGCTCCTTTGGAAAGTTTAATGAGAATCTTTAAAAAAAAAAAAAAAAAAATCAACATTATCAGATTTTGTAAAAGACATAAAAAAAAAATCACTATGACAGCTAGCAGAGATTGATCCTACAATTCCTTGCTTATCACATAAGATTTTTATTTTTTAATGTAGTTAAAAGTTTTAAGAAAAAGGTCACCTAAGACGTTTCTTTTTCTCTCCTTTAAATAAAGTGCCAGTGGTCAGGCTTTGAACAGGCTCTCGTACAGGTTATGTCTCTGCTTGTTGCAATATGATCATTTGGGGACACATCTTTGTTCACTGATCTCTGCTGAAGGTCATATACAGGTTGCAAAAGCTATTTTAGAAACCTAAACATATACAACCAAATTAAAACAACTAAATTTTTCACCAAACGGGTCTAACAACAACACAAGAACACACCTTAGATCTTCAAAACACGCTAAGAGGAGCCGAAAATGGAGACCACTAAAGGATGAGACAGAAAATTTCCACGTAGGCACCTAGCTCAACTGTCCGTTTGAAGGGACTTGACACTCCTCTAACATGCTAAAGCCCTGGACTCAGAGGATCGGTGGTTTAATCCAGCATTATCTTAGGCCCCCAGCAAACGTCATTCAAATTACTGTGTAACTGCAATGCCTGCTGCACTTCGGGCTTACTCACACGTGCAGAACGGAAAACACGTGTGGCTGAACTAAAATGAGGCAGATTGCCACAGAAAGGATAAAAGTCCACAGAACACATAAGAATCTTAAAATATCACGTTCTATCCATTTAATTTCTATTTATTTGTATCTGAATTAGAAAAAAAAATTGCATATTTAAAATTAAAACATACTTCATACAAATGCAGCATCTTGAGGATTACAGTGATTTAACAATTTTGTTTTTGGGAACCAAAGTTCATTCCTCTGTCTTACTAAAGCTCAAAACAAAGATAAAGGAGGAAGCGAAAATATTACAGGAATAGAGAAAACAGACAGATTTCCCTTTGTGCTGAGAATGAAACTCCATGTTTTCTAGCACTGATGATTTACATGTATCTAGGATTTTCAAAATCCTCAAACTTCAGACATCAGTTTTCAATCAAAATCTGTTTAATGGAAATTGGGTAGAGACATTTCATATTTTAAGTCCCCTCATGACAGAATCAAATATAGATCATTCCAAAATCAACTCCTCAAAGTGACAAAGGGGGGATTCTTTGTAACTGTTCTTAAGTATATAATATATAGATAAAATTCAGAAAATTAAATAGTGGTACCCAGTAATTTATATTAAAAAACTCCTCAGACATTATATTATGTTCAGTCTGACTGCTGCAATAAGCCACGTGCTTATTCTTGAACTTCCATGTCACTTGCTCTTAAAGCTTCAAGTAGGAGAAATGTTTCCTTTTCCCATTCACCAACCATAAATCACTATCCTGATTTTCTCTTCTTCAACACAACCTCATTTAGAAGACCACAGATAAGAGACTTAGGTCTGTAAGGTTCCCAAATAGCTGAGGCACCTTCCTACATTTGAAGACTAATAGATCTCAGAACCAAAAATTTCCCATATCCTTCACATTAACAACAAACAGGACGGAAACCGTAAGAACTATATGGAATCTCTTCTAATTCAACGTAGAACAATTTGCCTAAATCAGAGAGCAGAACATTCACCACACCAAAGCAGAAGACTCAGCTGCAAGTGGAGAAAAAAAGAATTGTAGATGAAGTCTCTGCCCATTAAAAGGGTAAAACAGCACAGTGGCAGCTACTCAGAGACCGAAAGAGGCCGTAAAAGTACCCAGTGCATCCACTGAGCACACAAGGAAGGGGAAAAGACACATAAAAGTAGTAGTTTTGTAGTAGTTTTAATAACAGTTAAGGGTTTATAGATAACAGTTACAAATATATGTATTTTCCTTATTTGTTCATCCAGGACCTGCAAGTGTTGCATTCCCTCTATCATTAAGCTTGGAGCTGAACACAGTAAGCTCAAAAACTTCTCTAAAAGCCTATTTGCTTTCTCAGAGAGATAAAAGTCTGTAGGTTCAAACACACGAGCAGGACACAAGTCAACGCACAGGATTCAACATTTCACTCTGTCAAATGGCAAGAAATATACAGATATAGCAATTATATATATAACATATTTGAAACTACACATTAAGTTTGAATGCAACATCCACTACACACACTATAAGTTAGGGATCATGATGCATTAGTAATCACAGGACCATGGAAACCATTCTGATACATGTTACTCCTGGGGGATTTTGAAAAGCCCAAAAGAAATGCTCTATTATAAACTGTGTGTCCAGTTCAAGTTGAGATAGCATTGTATAATGGATGAAGATGATATAAACAACTGCATCTATTTTGGATAAGAAAACAAGGGCAACACAAGGGTGATGAAAAGGCAACAAAAATAAAGAAATCCCTTAAAAATAAAGCAGAGAAAGTAATATAAAGCAACTCATTCAACCTAAGCAATCTGAGTCTTGTTTTCAAAGATGACATCAATAGCTAGAGGATATACATGCCTGATGCTGTGAGGAAACAGCGATCAAAGAACAAAGTAAAATACAGTTGAGAATGAGCACACAGCAGAGCCACACAATGCCTATCCCTATCAAGATAAAACTGCCCCTGATATTTTTCATGATGGAACTGTAGGAATTGTAGATATCCAAATACTAAAATTCCTAGAAAAAATGGCATGAAAATTGAACTAGATTAAGAAGCAACAACTGTTTTCACAATGTAATGGAACTCCAAGAACCTACGTTAACAACAGCCTGCAGTTTGGTTCATTTCTTAATTTCCATTAGAAATTATCTCAATTGCTTATACTTATGAACATTTTAAAATGAAGTGGTTCCGACTAGCGAATTACCTGTTTCTGTTTTACTGGAGAAACCTGCTGCCTGTTTGATGGCTGCTGCTGTCAGTGCTAATCCTCGGCTCCTCTTCAGACCATGCTGCAACACAGCTTCAAACTGAGCGCACAAGCAAGTGACTCTGCAACGAAATTACTACGGAAATCATGCGGAGGAACATGAACAGTCAACTGCAATCTCTGAACAGAGAACGTACAGCTGAGTCACTATTTAATATATATAGAGAAGCACCTTTTATTTGCATTAATCACACTATTTGCAAACAGTAAAGCTTACTGATACCTACAGTGTCATCATGATTATTCCAAACCAGTGCACAAGTTACTTATTCAGATCAATTAGCAACCAGTGTGAAAAGGCATCAAGTTTTAGCCTGCTTGTTAATCATGTTATTTTACCTTCAACTTACCTATTTTTCATACAATGCCATTGTATTTGTATAGTACCAAGTGTTTTTGAAAACAACAATATTCTGAAATCATGCTAAAATTTCTAGAAAAAAAATGTTCTTGGCATTATCACACCATAATCCATGAAGTGCAAGCCAAAAAAAGATCCAAGTCAAACACATTTTAACACCCCTCAGAAATGCTAGGCCTAGCCAAATAAGCAAGATTTTTCTAGAGATCTGTTTAATTGCCATCTTTTAATTGCTGCCCTATATATAATATTATATACCAATTTACTAAAGTACAGATTTTTAAAAAAATGCAGTTAGTAAATATTTTTCTTTGATTGTTATTTGCTATTACATAAATAAAGTATTAAGAAAGCTGCCAATCAGTAAAACAAAGAGCTACAGACAATTAGCTAAGTCAGAGCAGTTGGATACAAAGGGTTGACAAAGTGGCCTCGGACACTTCCCAAGATTCCAGCACTGTAAATTTCTATTTTGGGACACAAAAAAGATAAGGCTGAGGAAGAAGATTTAAGGAAGAGAACAAGAGAAGCTTAGCTAGCGTAGTCATCTGAGCTTTTAAAACAACAACACTGTTTCCAGTACATTTATGTTAGAAAAACTTTATTTCAAAATACTACTAAGGTTGAGTACATTCAAACAATACTCAAGATGATAGCTAAAGTTTGTGGTTAATTATTGTCAAAAATAAGTGATGCTGTCAAATGGAAATTCTAGCAAATACATGACCCAAAAAAAAAAAAAAACATGTTTTTTAAATGCACAGAAAGCAGAACGGAAACTATTTTCTGTGAAAGTTCACATTACTAAAAATCTATATGCCCTGCAAATGAAAGCCAGGAAACTGAGCAGCAGTTTTCAGGAAAATTTAGCCATTAATGCAGAAAAAAAAAAGAAAAAAAAAGAAAAAGAAATATTCTATTAAATACACTGTATACATTGGGCATTACAAAGAGCACCATGAGAGTCTGCTAAACAAACAAAGGCAGAAAGAGAGGAAGATGTCCACTGCTACGCAGACATAACAGAGCTCTCAACAGTTACAATCTGGAAGACAAAATGCTAGAGGAGTAAAATTTGGAGAATCATGGATTTTACTAGATTTTGACATAATTTCTCAGACTATTCTCCCTTACAAAATTATCTCACAACATTTGGCATGGTTCTAATTCAAAACATCATAAAAATAAACATCTATTCCCATCATTTCCACTTCCTTGTGAAGCCTGAAACTGCTTAGCTATAATCCTTTACTCAGCATAAAGGTCATCTCTCCAGTTCTTAAAGAGGCAGTAAAACAGTTCTTAAAGCAAACTAAGCAATAAGGAAGAAGTTCCAAATGTGGAAAAAAAAACATTCTGCATTGTAGGTATTGTGAGTTGATATAACCTACTACAAAGGCTGCATCATTGTTTCGCCCCACATCAAATAAACAATAAAAATCCACCTATTTCTACATGATGCTTTTCTGAAAAAAAAGGGAAAAAATAAAAATAAAAAGGCTTAGACACGCATGGAGCAGCTTCAGTGCGCAGCTCCACACGCAGCTGTGCTACAAGGTCCATTTGCCCTCTCACTGCTCTGCACTTCTTCCTGCTTTCCCACATCTCTCCCTGCTCCCAGCAGCACAATCTTCCGCTCCTTGGAGCAAATTCAGCATTCACCAGACATTTTATTGAAAGTACTTAACCCACTGAACTGGCAGAAAGCTGTGCTTTCAGTGATTTTTTTTTTCTTTTATTCAATTAACTCCAAGCAGATTAGACAATCACCACAGTTTGCTCAGGAAAGCCGTGAGCTAGCAGAGAAGTGGGAGCCTTGAGGAGATGCACCAATCCTGCCCCACTCTCCATTTCAGGAGCAAGGAGTTGTTACCTTGGTTCCCAGAAGTCAGGAAAACACAGCTTTAGTCCCACTCTCTAAGACTGGATTCAAAGGGGACTGGAAGGAAAAGTTTTTTAACTTATATTAATAAAAATGGACAATTTATAGTACAGAAAAAGAGAAAAGCAGATGCAAGTACACCAGAAAATCAGGAATAAGGTAAAAATAAAGAAAAAGAAAAAAGCAACTTTGCGAGCGTGCGTTAAACACACTTGAGATCCATGTGTGACCCTACATGAAAAGCTATAATGAAAACAAATGTACTAATTTTAAAAGAGGATTTTTGAGGGGAAAAATAATCTAATCTCACATTCAGACTTTGCAGTTTGAGCCTTGTTGTTAATTCTGCAGCCACTTAAAATACTTGCTACTTCACCCAAAAGAAGCTTTGCTAAGCTATAAATATGACAAAATCAGAGCTCTGTGTCAGTGCCTTTGTAAAGAAGAGGAAATGGGAGGTTTCTTTTGAACACACCAAATATTTTCATGCTACATGTTTTATGTAGTGCTGATATGCAATCTAAGCATGTTTAAAGTTTCTTAGACTATTTTACCTGCTATCAGAATCTGAAGCAATTTCTTTTCTTCCTCCAAACCGTATCTGACACTGCAATAAACAGATTTTAATACATTTTTGTTATACTAAGAAATCGAATGTTCTGAGATTTTTTCCATTTGAGAACAAAACAAGAAGTCATAACAAAAAGAAAAAAAAAGAAAAAAAAAAAGGAAGTGGTACAAAATAGAGCAGTGGCAAATATAGCCTGCAGCACAAAAGTGCTTTTTAGCATCATGTGCCACAATCAGACTACTCTTGCAGTTCAAATATATTCTTGCTAGCAAAAAATAATAGGTCGTAGGACCATTTAGGGGGAAAAAAAAGGAGTAAAAATTACTACTTCTGAAGTTTTAAATGCATGTCCACAGAAATAAACACTGCTCCTACTAACCTCAGTGCTACAGTTACAGAAGAACCATTATCTATACGAGAAAAACAGCTACCTGACTTTAGAGGCTTTCTTTTAGCGCTCAGTCTCTCCCCTAAGCTCAATCAAATTTATGAAATTCTACTTGCCAAACTTCATGTCGATACAAAAAACGAACTTCCCACCCTTGTCTGTATTTCATTCCATGTACTAAAATCCTAGTGTGAAGAAAGGAAGCTGCAAATGTAAAATAATGCATTTTACATGTGTTATGTAGACTTTGGGGTACACTGCCAACTACCTCAGGGATACAGCAAGTATCCCAAGTCTAATCAGTCTACAACCCGTTCCTGCCGCAACTGTCACCTCAGCATCCGCACAGCGTAGAAACAGGGTTAGGAGTTCTCACCTGCTTAACTGCGTCCAGCAAGCGTTCTAGAAGAAACTGTCTTTTAGTGTCATTGCTCTGTGAACCTAAAATTCAGCAAAGTTCTGTTATTTATAAATAAACGGTATTAAAAAAAAAATGTTGAGGTCAACTTACAGACTCTGAAAAGCTTTCCTGACATGTATGTAGATAATTTCACAAGTTAAA
>JAUBNY010000244.1:260154-276801 GCA_032275445.1 Crypturellus soui
CTTTTGCTGATTCATTGTAAACTAACCTGAAAAAAGCCTTCCTGAGCCTGCAAATTTTGTTGTTGTTACAAGTTTTCGCTTTGTCTCTGTACTTAAATTAGAAAAGAGATAATTGACCATTAGGGTGCAATGGCAGGTGCAAGTGTATTATTTGCAGAGTGAGCGAGTGTCTGTACTTCCTTTAGAAGTCATTTCATATTACAAAATAGTCCCGTTAATATGTGTGAACTGGTGCTTAACAAAAAAAAAACAAAGTGATCAATATTATGAACAAGCAGAACATGGAAAATGGTTCTTTCTTCTTGTAATTTTTGTGGCTTTTGAGTCCCCTTTTCTTTCAAAAAATATGACGGTGCTTATCTATCTGTGCCTTCAGACCATCATGATGATCTGAGTCAATTTTCAGAGTTGTTCCCCCTCTAAAATTGTTTCTTTGTTTAAAATGGAAGTCCCTGTGAATCACAGTTTTCTGATGTCAGTGCCCAGGCTAGTTTGACAACTCCCAGGAATAACCAGTTTGGAAACGAGCAACAGTTGCTTCTTCTTATAAGAAGCCAGTGTCAGACTCCGTAGCTGAGATCTTGCGACTCCGAGGATGAGGGGGAACCTTCCTCGTGGCTTTTTTCGTGTCTTGGTCTCTCTGACTGTATTTGCCTGGTTAACTCCTAGTGGAAAACGGAGAGACAGAGATGTCCCCTGAAGAGTCATGGGACCACAAAGAGGAAACAAGCGAAGCAGAGCTCGGTGGTCCGGCAGGGGATGCAGGTCCCGCTGAAGAAGGTGCTCAGGAAATGATGGAAGAGGAGGAGGAAATACCAAAACCGAAATCTGTGGTAGCACCGCCAGGCGCTCCTAAGAAAGAACATGTAAACGTAGTATTCATCGGGCACGTAGGTAAGTTGTAAATGAGCATCAAATAGTTGGACGTTTGCTTTATGTATTACCTACAGCTGAGATTATTAGAAATTAATCCTATTCTCTCGGTGGATGCAAGTATTCATCCTGACTTGAAGTTAATAGTAGCATTTCATCCCAGTGAAGCTGCTCAGGGGAACAATTATTAATATTGAGGAAGGAATAGAGTGCCTGTCTTCTCTTGCCCATCAGAATGCCAACGTTCACGATTTTTGACTATCTGTGATGTAACTGTGTTTATGGCCCAAAGGATAAAATCAGAAAATAATCCTCTTATTTTTGCCTGGTTTAAATATTTTTCAAGTGATTCTTATTAATTGTTGAAAAACTTATTCCAAATCTTGTAGATGTTGTTTATAGTCCACAAACAATAAGCATAGCTAATCCCACATTAAAAGCTCAGCATTTATAGCCTGACATCCCAACAGAAGAGTTTCAACAGGCTTCAAAAAAAAATCATAAGCGGTGTCAGCAGCAGGGCCCCTGGGTCGGGCTGGAAGTAAAGGCTGTTGTCACGTCCCTAAAGTGTCGTCTGAAAGCGCCGTCACGTAGCGTCCTGAGCGGGAGCAGCCACCCGAGGCAGGATGAGGCCGAAGGAAGCGGCCTCTGCACTATTCCTGGAACATGAGGAACCCCAACTTTGCTGCATCATAAGTTAGATCTTTGTTGTTGCTAGGGGTAATGCCACCTTTTCCAGTATGAAAATAGGGTATTCAAAACTCAATGTAATATCCTTGATACTTGTACCCATGACAATCTTTCATGGCAAGCTGAAAGATGCTTCAAACAAGTTAGATTACAAAGCAAGCAGAAAATCTGCTTTTGGAAATAACCTATATGACCTTGTTCATAATTGCCTTTTTTTTTTTTTTTGCTAGATTTTTCTTTTTATCTGTGACTGATTAAACTATTTACATGTGTGTGTGTGTTTTGCTTTTTTTAGATGCTGGCAAGTCAACTATTGGAGGACAAATAATGTAAGGAGACTTTTCAACAAGATTATTATTTCTTTGTTGTTCTGTCTTGTGACTTAAGAATACATTAAGTAAAATGCGTTTTTTTTTTTGTGGAGGGGGTTAATCAGTATAGATTAATATTTTTATAACGAAATCATACTCTGCCTATTTAGTTACTCCTTGTCCTTGGAGGTGTTTAGTACCAGCATCTTATTTCTATAGAAGTTTCATTTATTGGAAATAACTTTACAAAAACATACATTATTAAATTAACCCCTTTTTTAAATATAAAACTCATTTTTCACTGTTTTTAATACTCTTGCTTAAACTGTCCGTTTTGTGAGAATTAAATACATATATGTACATATGTATGTATGTTTATTCCCTGCTGCTAGCAGGAAACACTTATTTTAAAGTGTGAAGCTGGAGTAGTTAACTCTTAAGTCTATTTTTAAAAAAATGTTTCTAGCAATTGCAATAAACCTATGTGATAAAATTAAAGAAATTCCATTAGATCTGACAGTTTGTCAAAAACACGCAGTGTTACTTAGTGCATGAAGAAATAAATGCTATTCTACTGATGCCAAGTATTGCTTTAATTTTAAAATAATGCTCTCAGAAAAAGTGGGAGGTCTTTGTCTTGGCTTTTTTGTCTTGGTTCGTTTCAACCAGACGGGAATGCCGGAATTGTCACGGTGCATTTAATCTTTGAGCTTGTACATGGGCAAATTAGCATTTTATTCTCTGGCGCGTCTCGAGTGTCTCCCTGAACAGGGCCTGTTCTTGGTGCTTCTGCCCAAAGTAGTCATGTTCCTGAAGCGTTTCTCGAGGAATGTTCCTGTGGCCTCCCGTGTTTGGAGGATATCCCTTTTTGGTGTAAGGAAATGAAAAAGAGATCCAGGACTGCCTTTGTCATTAGCCAGTTGTCTACTGTTGTTATAACTCTTCCTTATAGACTAAGTGGATGACTCTTATTAGTGGATGACTCTTTATCATGTATTATCTACATGATAAATGTAGATAACATGATAAATAACATGATAATAACATGTAGATAATAATATGATAAATATGAAAAAGTTATCATATGACATGATAACTTTTCAGATAAAAGTAGTTGAGGGAAAAAAACATGAAAGCTGCAATATTGGAAAGCTGCAATATTGGAAAGCTGCAATATTGGAAAGCTGCATACTACTTGCTCATCTCATTCTTTATATCTTAAGATGTCTTTTAAGTATGAGCTTCGTGCTCTACCTAAAAAGAATGGTAGTCAAAAATGTTTTTAAGAATGCTTCCTTTTTATATTTCTAAAATTCTCCCATCGCAAATTTTGTTCAGTTTTGAACTGTAATACATCAGTCTCCAAGAGGTGCATAACAAATGTATGTCGTCTCTTTCAGAGCTTGTCTCTGTTGAGCACTTTATAACGGGGTTTGAAAAACACATTTCTCCTGCTTCCGCCGTGGCGGCGGCGTTTCCCATAGCAGACAGTGGGATGGAAAATTCTGTGGCTGCTCCTACCAGACTGGTTTTCCAAATAATCTGTAGTGATTGTGTAACTGTTAAACAGAGAAGTAGCTCCAAGTAGTTAATGTAAAATTGTTGTTTGTTTATTTATTCTTTTCTTCTTCATAGGTATTTGACAGGAATGGTTGATAAAAGAACACTTGAAAAATATGAAAGAGAAGCTAAAGAAAAAAACAGAGAAACATGGTATGAAGCTTATTGTAAACTATATACCGTGGCTTTCCGTTAATGGAGACTGGAAATGTACTTATTAAGCGTTGTCTCTGCAGCACTTTCATCTTGCTGGTTTGGGTTTGCAAAGAGCAAAAAGGCAGATTATTTTGTTCTCTCGCAGAATTTCTTTAACTAGAGCACTCTAAAGCGGCGTGATTCGCACTGGGACAGGTTTTGCTGCTTTCTCTCCCCCTGGAGATCAAGGCTTTTCCTTCGGGTGCTTTTACCAGTTATTTGATAGTGGGATTCCAAGGGAGGCCCTTTTCTTGGGTGGCCTTTGGCACTGCTCCATCTATGTCTCCTACCTGTTACACAGCGGGGAGGCTACAGGGAAGGGCAGATGGGAGCTGTCAGTTCAGGACTCATCAGGAAAGAGTGACTGAATAGGAGCGGCTGAAAAACTCCTGGGATGAGAAATGAGATGAAGCCCCAAGTCCTCAGGTTCCTTCCAGGGAAGGAGATGCCGCTCAGGAGCAGAGAGGCTTTGAGTTTTGTTTTTTTGTTGTTGTTTTTTAATGTGTGCATACAATGTGGATATCTTTTATATGCTGTTTTGTTGCCTTTCTCCCTCAAAAGCTTCTGAGGAGCTGGTTTCCTTCCTCAAAGCTTTTTATTTTCGGTGGGTTTGGGGAAGTGGAGTGGGGCATGGAGCAGCAGCAGGCAGCACTGGCAGAGGCAGAGCAGCACCACGGGGCTCACTTGGGCGCCGACCTGAGCTGACTGTAGTACCTGGAAGGGCTGGCGCACGAGGACAAGCACCGCTCCCCTGGTGGGAATGGGTCTCAATAATAAATATCTAGTGGCCTTCCTCAAAAATCCTGGCCAGCTTAGGAAACAGATCATGTTGTATTGTTTTGTTTTGTTTTGTTCCAGGGAGCAAGTTGAAGGAAGTAACTTCTTGAACACTATTTTTGCTCTTTAAAATATATTGTAACATGCAACAGAAAATATAATGTTTATCTCTGTCGTCATCAAAGATTTTGTTAGCTTGCCTCACAGGTTGAGAGTCCTGAAATTCAAGTAGTTCTACTTTAAGATTAAAAAACTCTGTGTGTGTGTGTGTGTGTATGCATATATATATATGTATACATAAACACACATATGCATCGTCCCCCTCTACCAAAGAAGTGTGCAAAAGTACTCAGGGCTCCTATAAAGATTGAGATGTCCTTTATAGAGTAAATATTGGTTTCCTTTTCATAAAGGAAATAATATTGTACAAGGACATACGAGCAGTTCCCAGAATTCTCCTTTGTCAGCCTAAGGATAATGTTATTCCTCTGCTTAATCGGATTCCACTTCTTTTGCTGACAAAGAATACAGGCACCAAACTTGTGCTGCCATTAAAATATTAATGTCTTTGGACCACTGAGAATAGTAACATACATTCAGACCTGTCAGATGACCTGGTCGAGGTAAAAATTGGAAACTAATGTTAATTTATTTGACTCTGCTCTGTCAATTGTATTTAAAGGTGTAGGGGAGGACATACATGAAAGACTGAACAAGATTTTATTTTTCATGCTTGGATACTTGAAAGTAGGCCAAAAAATAATTAAAATAACAGTTCATGCTGTTTTTGCGACTTTACAGGTAGTCTCAGTTCCACAGCTGACTGTATTTTAGTTTATTTTAAGGAAAACTTAGTAATTGAAAATGGGTGTTGCGAATTGCACCCTTTTAGCTACAGGAGAAGCCCTGGGTGAAATAGCTCACTGTGCGCAGGCACCGCTTTAAGAGGTAGCATGAGTCCTGAATATGCCGCAGCTCTCGGTGTTGCCAACGGAGTTAAAACCTTTGAGCAGGAAAAAGCTATTTTGATGCTAACTAAATCTTCAAACTTAATCTTAGTAACAATGAATGCAGATCCTGACTACTGGGGTTGTTTTTTGTAGGTACCTCTCATGGGCCTTAGACACAAACCAAGAAGAACGAGACAAAGGTAAAACAGTGGAGGTGGGACGGGCCTATTTTGAAACGGAAAAGAAACACTTCACTATCCTGGACGCTCCCGGCCACAAGAGCTTTGTTCCCAATATGATCGGTGGCGCATCGCAGGCTGACCTGGCTGTGCTGGTGAGAACAAATCGCATCTTCTCTCTCTCTCTTCCCTCTCCCTTGCCTCCTTTTTCCCAAATCGTCCTGCGTCTGGCAAGCAGAGTAGTTTGGAGTTACCGCTAACAACTCCATGAAACTGTTTGCAGTTGTCGTGGGAGTTTTATACGTGTCAGTGCAGAAACTGATGGGTAGTACTGAGGTTAGGCCAGGATATCTTCCTAACTTTGTACCACTCTTGACTACCCGAAGTTATTTATTGAATAAGGCTGTGCTGTTCACTGTCTGTTCTTGTACTGAGAGAACTGTTTTTAAATGTGTATTTTTAATTAGGTTATTTCTGCGAGAAAAGGAGAGTTTGAAACTGGATTTGAAAAAGGTGGACAAACAAGAGAACATGCCATGTTAGCAAAAACAGCAGGTGTAAAACATTTAATAGTTCTTATTAATAAAATGGATGATCCCACCGTAAACTGGAGTAATGAACGGTGAGTTTTAATATTAAAAAAAACTTCATCAAGTGATATTGAACTAAAGTAACTGTATGCCAAAGCCTCCTTTCTGATGAAATGTGAGCTAAGGACAGAGATTATCAAAACTGCAGGAGAGACAGCAGTCTAGTCTCTAGCATGATGCATCTCAACTAAGCTTTTAGTTCTGCGTTGCTTCAAAATGCTGACTGCCAAGGGACATAGTGCTCCTGCCGGGCTGTATGCAGCCGTATCTAACAGATCCATACATTCCTACATAGCTTAATTGTTGGCTTGGACACGTTGAGCGTCTTGAAACTGACAGGCAGCAACTCTGCTGTCAGCAGTTTAGTTTGCCAAATTCTCGAGCGCTTGGCCGTGCTCCTGCTCAGCTCCTAGCCCGGCCTTGGGGAGAACAGCCTTATCTCGCTCACCTTATGTGCGTCTACCCTCTATTACTTGCAATTTGCAGTTGTTCTCTCATGATAAGCTGAAATGAATAAGCAAATAATATGTTAAGTGATTCTTGATAGCATTTGGTTTGGGAAGAAGGAGGAGTCTTCCTTGACCCAGGCCTAGTAAAAATAACTAAAAATTAAAAGATATTTAGAAGTATAGAAATAGTAAAAACAGAGCTGTTCTTTTCTGTCTTCACACTCAAATGTTACTTAAGGACTTTAACTTTTCCAGACATCAGAACTCATGTTCTGGTGTTTAGCTGCTTTTCCCTGTAAGCTGGATGCTAAAAAGCACACCTCAGCCCTTCCCTGGGAAGGGTCGCTGGTTTCCTTTGCACAGGAATTATGAGAGATCTCTGTTTAAGTGGAGGATCCTCTGTATATAGAGCGTATGAATATTGCCATGGTTTGCACATATTCTGCTTTTAATTATCCCCCAAGTGACCTGTAGCTGCTGAACGCTCAAGCGCCTCAGCCCGGGGCAGGGCACAGAGATGCCATAGAAGAGGAACTAGGTCAGTGCTCGGGCCTCGCCGCGCACACGGTGCCGCTCTTGGCTTGTTCGACTGTTCTGGAGAGAATCTGCCTCACTTGGCTCATTTTGCCTCGTGCTGTTCTTAAAGTAGATAGTAGCCCCAAACTGCCCATGGGTTTGACTGCGTAGACGTGAGGACTTCTCCCTCACAGAGATTTGCTGCATTCTCAAAAATCGTGAAGGACTTTGAGGAAGCTGTGAGAGCTTGTGCAGCCTTAAAACGTCAGCCTCGATTTCTAGGAGAGGGAGGCCTGCCCAGTTGGGCTGTCTTGGTTTGGTCTGAACCTTCCCAAACTTTTCAGCATCATCAAATTCAGTTGTAACTGGCTGAGGGGGAAAAGTCTGATAGAAATAAATAGTTTGTTTATTTAAACACAATATTATCCCATACTGAAATAATTAAAATCTATCTTGATCCACTTTTTGTTTTTATAGATACGAGGAATGTAAAGAAAAGCTGGTGCCGTTCTTGAAGAAAGTTGGCTTCAATCCCAAAAAAGATATTCATTTCATGCCCTGCTCAGGATTGACTGGAGCCAACCTTAAAGAACAGTCAGAATTTTGCCCCTGGTATATGTATGTATCTTAAACCCAACAAATTGGATAGCGATTATGGTTTAATAAAAGTCAGTGCTGGGGAGAAGTACAGCTTGGTTTTATTCATAGCCGTGTTCAAGAATTGGTGGCTGAGGTATTTGGGGGAATACAGTGGGGACAACAGGAACACAGAGCTCTGTAATCAGCCAAGAAAAGGCATTTAGTAACTGTGGAAGATGAAAGTCACAGACTCCATGACAGTACTAGCAGTTCACTGCTTTTGGCTTGAGAGAGTGAATGCCAACACTTGAAATTTCCAGTGATGCTGCACTGGATATGTTGGGAGGAAGAAAAAGAATAGTTTGATATGAAGTGTTCGCTTGAAGCCACATGGTAATGAGCTGCAAACCCTGTCTGTTCTTATTTTCCAATATCATTCAGGGGAGTTAAACCATTAATGAAAATCATGTTTGGAAACACCTTATATTTGGTACTTCCAAAACATGCAAGTGTTGTCCAGCCAGATTTTTAAAAGGATAGTGGGGTTTTTTTTTGTATGTGTGAATTATGCCATAGCTTGAAAGGGATGTGTGCCTCCTGGGTATTCCCGGGAGCTGGGATGCTGCTCAGGGGATGCCAGGTCAGACTGGGTGGCACCTGCGTGTTCGTGGTGGCTGCGGCTGCTCACGTAACTGAGTGGATCCCTGCTGCCCTTCCAGCGGCCTGCCCTTCATTCCGTACCTGGATAACTTGCCAAACTTCAACCGTTCCGTGGATGGACCCATCAGGCTGCCAATCGTGGATAAATATAAGGTACAAATCAAAATAACAGGATTCAAAGGATGAATGGTCTGTTTTCAAAAAGCAGTAAATAGATGTGGGTTTTTTGCTTCTTTTTTCCCCTTCAATATAGTGGATCATCCACATTTTTGAACTGTGAAATGGGGGAGGGAGTAAGCCACTTGGGCATTATATGAGGCTCTTAAAATCTGTAATCTTTCATGAGAACAGCTTCCAAAATTTTAAGTGTAACAGCACTAATTATCTCAGTGGTGTTAGTTAATACGGTTAAATGACCGTATTTAGTACTAAATAGTAAATAGAGCAGACTATAGAAAAATGTCTTAACTTTTATGTAATTATTTTTGTGAAGGATATGGGCACTGTGGTCCTTGGGAAGCTGGAATCAGGCTCTATTTGCAAAGGACAACAGCTTGTGATGATGCCAAACAAGGTAGGGTAAGGTTTACATATTTTAAAAGTGTGACTACACTAGAAAACAGCTTGATTGTTACAGAAATGATTCTATATCAAAAAATCCCATGGCTCAGTTGAGCAGAACTATCCTTTCACGTATTTCATGGGTGATGTTTCTGGGTGTGTGGTTCATGAACAGGTTGTTTGCGCAGGAGCTGCTCCATGATGAAGGGTTCCTGCGGTCAGTCACTCTGTGGAAGCATTAGGCCCTTCTAAGGGATGTGAAAATGTAGTGCGAGAGAGGCAGCAGCAAAGACGTGCGCCCCCAGCAAATGGTGCTCTCTGTTTCCATTAGTTTCATACATTAAAAAAAAATGGAAACTGTGCTCATTCTTACCTATTTCCTTTATCTTGATGTAAACTGAGACACTTTTCCCAGTTTTGGGCACTGAAGCAGTTCACTAGAAAATGTCTCAATACTCCTATGTACAATTAGTTTTTTGTTCACTGAAAAATGGTATTTCTTAAATAACAGATTAAATTGACTTCCTTGCCACCTTTATCGAGAGCTACTGCATCTTAAAGCTAAACATAGAGCATTTGAGATAGACTTTTCAGTTTTCAAGGTAATGTAACAAACTGTAGTGTTCTACAAAACTGTTTTTGATAGTATCTGATCCAATTAGAGTTCATTGGGAGAATAACCTTAACCCAACCATTATAATACAGAATTTATATTTTGTAATTCTCTAGCGCTTTCAATTGCATGCTTTTATTAACTGCTTTGGCATTTAATAAGATGGGAACTCCAACTTCAGGAAGTTGGAGCAATAATCCCATTTCTGAAATTACCCTTCTAACTTCTCTGCTATTGTTATTTTTATTTCCTGTTGGTATCTAGTAGTGAGTAAGGATACAAAACCAGATGAGAGGCTAGAGTACATAGGAACAAGAAAATATGTTTAACTATTAATGTGAACAGAAGTTACTTTAATGCATATATTATAAAGTATATGTGTGTGTGTATATTTTTATCATCTTCTCCAGGAAAACTAAAGAATTTGGAATTTCTAGGATTCCTAGATGGCATTAATATTCAGACTAATAGTTTGAACGTAATGAATCTGTATAACAATGTGGTTTGCATTCTCCTTAGTAGATAATATGCACCTGTTCTCTCGTCTCTTTATAAATTTTAAAGTGACTTCACTCATAGACATAGTGGATGTGTTTTAAATTTGCTCTCCATTGAATATATGTTACAGAATTGTACGAATTCAAATCTGGTGAATAAATATGCTGTATTATATTCTAGTAACGGGAATAATGGGAAGTTCTATTACGTTATTTAGATGCTTTACATGTCCTGAAGCTGGTAGAACTGAGTATCATGGATTATAAATCATTATGGATTTATGTATTGAAATAATGTTGTATTAAAGCAATTTCATTAAAATATTCATGTTGAGAAACTTTACTTATGCTTTCTTTAAGCACAACGTGGAAGTTCTTGGAATCCTTTCTGATGATGTAGAAACCGATTCAGTAGCCCCAGGTGAAAATCTAAAGATCCGGCTGAAGGGAATTGAAGAGGAAGAAATCCTTCCAGGATTTATACTCTGTGATCCCAACAACCTGTGTCATTCTGGACGCACGTTTGACGCCCAGGTAGTGTAACGAACATGTAATATATAAATAGGTAAACAGCACTAAAATATCTTACCTGTGTTTCAAACAATCAAAATGCCAGTATTTTCAAGTTTCAGTTCAGATTTTTGCCTTGCTATCATATCTGTAAATGACAAAAGCATTTATCATTGTGACTCTGGGGTCAGAAATATGAGTTCTTAAAATACCAATCGCTTGTTCTGAATGCAACCACAATCATTAAGTTTTATAAACCTCTGATCTTAAAAGCAAGGTCTTTTATGGCCAATTCTTCCATTTCACACTTTATATGATAAGCAGTTAAGTCTTTTCTCCATTTTTTTCTTCCCTTCTCTCCCAAAATTGTTTAATGTGGGTATATGGTTCAACTCTGTTTTAATATAGACCTGTGCTTGATTGTTCTCCAGTTATTCTTTTATAATAAAATGAGGAAGAAGTACACTTACATTTATTTTTTGCTTGCTTTGCAGATAGTGATAATTGAGCACAAATCCATTATCTGCCCAGGTTATAACGCTGTGCTGCACATCCACACCTGTATTGAAGAAGTTGAGATAACAGTAAGCATCTCTTAGATGAGGATATGAATAATCCGAATATAGACAGTACTGGGGGCAGGAGGGCTCTGAGGACTTAAGCAGAGCAACTAATACAGTGAAGTTCTGGCTTCAACTGGAAGCTTTGGTCAGTACCAAACAGAGCCAAAAAATGCCTGGAAGAAATAATGATGCATTCTCTTATACAGTACATCTTGCAGAATAATATTTTCTTTCTTAGACCACTTTCAGTTTTGTTTAGAAAGCAAAAAAGAACTAGTGCTCACAGATATTAATTCTTTTCTTATTCAGGCCTTAATCTGCTTGGTAGACAAAAAAACAGGAGAAAAAAGTAAGACACGGCCCCGTTTTGTGAAACAAGATCAAGTTTGCATTGCCCGTTTAAGGACAGCAGGAACTATCTGCCTTGAAACATTCAAAGACTTCCCTCAGATGGGGCGCTTTACCTTAAGAGATGAGGGTAAGACTGGCCACTGGTTACTAATTTAACTTCTGCAAAAATACCCTTATTCGAAATAGAAAGTCTTGCATAGCAATGAGGTGTTACCAATGCTGGTATCCAGTGGGAAGTTGTTATATAGATAACAGTGCTTAAAGAAATCTAAACAAAATGTCATTGTACATTGTGCTTTTTTTGCTAGTAGCAAAGAATGTTTTAGAGGGATAATGTGCAGAAATATATACTGCGAAGCAAAGGCTGAACTAGAAAAATGTATGTCAGGGAAATCAAGGGGGTGTTGTATGTTGGGCTTGAATTTATACTTCCCCCTGGTAAAATCCCTAGAGGTTTGGGGGACATGTTTAAAATAAAACATATTTAAAAGCTGCTAAAATGGGAGTTGAAATTTCCTTATATAACAATGGTTAAATGATATATCTCGATAGAAAAAGTAGCTTCTATAGCTTTTTGTGTGTGTGTATATATAATCATACACACACCTATATATGAGTGCTATTTTAAGAATTTACTGTATTTGCTAAAGCACTGTGCCCTTTAAAAATGGGAGGCATAAATTGCTGCATTGTCTAAGTTAGCATATGCTGGAGAGCCTGTGTTTTGAGGGAAGCTGGAGAGGGTGAACTCTCCAGAGGCTAATGGCATCTTTCCAACAATCCATCTAACGCTGGCATTTGTCTCCTTGGTTTAGGCAAGACCATTGCAATTGGAAAAGTTCTGAAACTGGTTCCAGAGAAGGACTAAGCATTTTTCTCAATGACCCCCGCACAAAACTGTGAGGAAAATCAACTCTGCAAAAGCCTACGTCACACCGCCTTCTTCTTTTCTGCCCATTGATAAACTTCTCCCCATATTTTGCAAAGACAAATTTCACAGCAAAGGTCCACATTATGTCAGCTTTCTCATATTGAGAGCTCTGCTATGCCACTGTTGAATTTCCCCCCAAAGAATTTTTTTTTTCTCCCAAATTCTGCTTCCTTGGAAAGATTCGGCAATAGCTTTGTAAGTGATGTGGACATAATTGCCTATAATTATGAAAATCTAAAGGATTTTTAATGTTTAATTTCCCCCAGGCATATATTAAGACATCTTTTTTTCCAGGCAGATCATTCAGAGTGTGCGAGTGTGTGTGCACATGTTACAAAGACAACTACCATGTTAATAAACTATTCAATTTGAAATCTTTTTCGGTATTTGAATTACTTTTGAATAATGTTTTTTATCTGGATGTAACGCAGTTGCATTAGCTTTTTAACTACCCAATAACCTAGATATTTGGTTACTTGGGCTTTTCTAAACTCCTCAGCCTCCCCCCACACACACAGTTTTAAATGAGGCAATTAGGCACTCAGCCAAGTTTGTATTACAGGAACTAGTTTTGCCCCTTCCCTTTGAATGCGTTCTTAAAATTAAAAACATTCATGCAAATGTGGCACCTTCATTAGCTCTACATCTGTTAATACCTACGGAAAATTTAGGTTGACTTAACATGTTTACTAGACACAGGAAGTCGGTTTTGAAGGCTAGAACTACACATTGTGTCTCTCTAAAATACAGCGTTATTAAATAATTCTTAACTGCAGAAAATGCTAACGATGAGTAAATCAGTGAAACTGGCAAAAATAAGAGAATTTGTGGCAGTAGTGCCTATTAGTATTTATAAGAGCTACATTTTTGTGGGAGAACTGGGCCAATTAAAAAGTGCCAGTTATGTAAGTTACTCAGTTCACTCTGCCTTTAATTTAGAGGGCTGGATAATCCTTGCTGTGTTAAAGATCAGTCTGAACTGAGAGGGAGAAGGACTATTTAAATCCCTACGAGTTTGCACATACTGAAATATGGGAGGGTCAGAATCAAGCACAGTCTGTAAATTTTTGCATATCAAAGCAATGGAAGCTTGTGAGGACCAGTGGTGTTTTGCTGAGAAATTTAAAAGCAAAACTGGTTCAAAATAAAGCTTACGCAGTACAACTTGAAGGAGCTGCATAATGAAACCCTATTTAGCTGCACTTTGAAACTACAATTGCTGTCCTGATTCTAGCAATTAGGATGAAGGCTGATTTTTCATTTTCCAGAGTATTTCTAGTAATTATTAAAAGGAATCCTCAGAGCTTCTTCAGAATGTCTTAAACATTTTTGGTTGTACAATTGTGGTGAGCCCATCTCCTCCCCCAAAAGTTTACAGTCTAGTGGCTGTATCTGAATTCACAGAACTCAAAAGTGAAACAGATTTATCTTTATTTTTTTTTCTTTTTTTTTCCTTTTTTTTTTCATTTGTTTCTTTGTAACTGTGGAACTCCCATTCATTTCACTTACAGCTACATTGTACGGACAGAAGAAGTTATTGTCCTTCAGTTTCATATGACTACACTTGTAGCTACCGTAATGCATGGAATTTAAATAAATTTTATTATGTCTGCAAATCTCTGGGCTTTTATTTTTCTGGTAAATCAGAATTTTAAAGTAATTTTTTGTTTTGTTTTCTGTCAAGTGAACTAACCCTGCAATTCCTTGGATCTTAAAGTCAAGAAGAAAGCAAAAGCCAAGGAAACCCGCTGTGTTCCTCCTGTTATGGAGTCAGCTTTTGGATTTGAAAATTCTCCAAGACCATCACTGGAGAATTTTTGCAATTCTTAAAAGTTTTAACAATTTATGAATTTTAAAACCTTCTCCTAAGCACTGAAATAAATCTCAAGCCTTTGTGATGATCAAGTGGAGTTTTCACTTGAGAGCAAATGTAGCTGTTTAGGGCTAACAGAACATATATTATTGCAAAAACAGAAGAAAAAAAATTATATCTGGTGGGCTGAAAGTCTTAGCATCTCCCTAATTCATCCCATCTGGTACTGTTGATTACCACTTCCATAAATCCCATTGCCATCACTTGTCTATAAAGGGAGGCTTAAATAAAATTTTAATCCACAATTTACAATTTAAGACACTGGACAATAGGAGATTTTTTTTGGTGTTAGAGTAAAAACTATTTGCATTACATAATATTTAAGCACGCTATAAAGCATAAGTCTACACTAATTGGCTGCATTTTACGTATAAGACCTAAAAAGAGCAGAGTATTTGAAAACCCCTCAGATTGCATCTCAACTCTTTTATTGTTATTACATCTCCACTCCATGTTTCATAGTCCCATTTTTACTGCTATTGATTATAGCTAAATACAGATATAAGGGGAAAAAAGATAGCGTGGTTTTGTTTGAAATAGAATTTGCTGATTCGTTGATGTAATAAACTTTTTTGCAATGTTCCTTTCGCGTTCTTGTTTCCTCCGGTGAAGGCACGGGGCACCCTGCCCTGGGGCCCGCAACAACAGGCAGATGCAGAAAGGGAGGTCGCACTGAAGCGACAGGCGCCCCAGGGGCCCTGCCAGCAGGACGACACCGATGTGTGACGCTGGCAGAGTGTTCCTGGGGCAGATACTACTTACACCAGCAAAACTACTTTCTTCTTTTAGTGGAAAGTTGGGGATTGTGTTTTTTCCCCCAGCACGACTGCGTTCACAGCAGCTGGTGTGCGCAGCGTGGTCCTGCTGGGCATCAGGCCTGTTTTCCTTGTGTGTTGGCCGACATTGGTAGTGTGGCACAGCTGTGGTAGTGTTTAGAACAGGAATTGTTATGAAAAAAAAAATAAGATCTTGCGTGCAATAAAAGCCTTGATACGTGTGACATGAGTTAAATGTGAAATAATCTTAATGTGCAGTAGTGCTGATGATTTTGCAACAAAAAAATAAGTGTTTCTGCAGGTGACGAGAAGCAAACGCACCAAATGCACCCACTCGAAACAGCCACACGCTTTGGCGCTGGGAGGCGGGCGCGTTTGTGCCGCGATGGCAGCGGTTTCCTCAGGAGCTGCTTCGGCAATGAACTGTTCTGAACAGCGAGATGCCACAATGGTGTCGTAGGAAAAAAAAGCAGGTTTATCTGCAAAATAGGTTTATCTACAGGGATATCCCGGGTTTGTTTTCAGTGGCATAAAGTCAAAGATTGCTCAGTGCAAAAGTTTTATTTTAGACCTTATGACACCAGTCCAAACATTAAATACTATGTCAATTAGAGAAATGTTTAAGTGTTTATTATTGACTATTGCATATAAAAAAAATGTTTCAATTGTCCTAAGTACCGGATTCTGTAATTATTCTGTTTTTTGGCTCCTAATGCAGACTGTGTGAATGCTGATGTGAAAGCAGATGAAATGTACTCCAGACAAGACTGTCTTCTTCCCAAACTGGTACTTAAAGACTCTTACTTGTTCTGCTGTTTTTGTATACTCTAGAAAAAGAAGTAAAAACATACCAACAAACCTGGAGTTACTACTGAAGATTTTACGTTGTGAACCTGTTTCTTTGTGTATATTTTAGTGTACTATAAATCTGCCAAAGTGTTTTTTTCCTTCCCTGAAGAAATGCTAGAAAGGAGTCTAGTCTTAATACAAAATGAAAATTTATGCTAACAAACGCAGAATCTGTTGTTCGTATGTTTAAGTTTTTACAACGCAAGCTCTTTCCCTGGCTTTCCTTCCCCAAATGCAGCCCAAGTGGATTTTTGTACCCTTACCCTCAGCTGGCTACACATTAAATTCCCGGGTACTCTGTGCTGCTGCTGGTGCAAAGTGCCCCTGTGCACCCACTGCACGAAGATGAGCCTTTCCTTATCCAGGGATTTGGACCTCCCCCTCCAGCCCATGACAGCTCTATTAGTGATGCCAAATGCCAAACATCTCCCAGGGAAAACTGTCACCACAAGCCCGGTAAATCACATCTGCAGAAACGCAGCCACCGTGGACCTAAAAGCCTGCACAAAACGCATCGGATGAGGCTGCTCTGTTGGAAATGCCGAGCCCCTGGCCACAGTCTTTTAATTTTACCTCATTCGGGCCCTGCTGCCCGGTACCGTCCTGCTGCAGGCCCGCAGCTTGGCCTCCGCGCGGCCTGCGCCCCGAGCGGCTCCCGCGCGTGCCTCCGTGGGGGCTTTTCTGCGTTTGTTTTTTTTCCCCACAAATAACGGTAACCGCGCGGGTGCTTCACTGACAGGCGGCGAGCGGGTAGCACGGCCGCTACCACGAGCGGCGCCACCGCCCCCCGCCCG
>JAUBNY010000244.1:286872-319925 GCA_032275445.1 Crypturellus soui
GGCCCGTCGCCCCGCCGCGGCACCTGGAGCTCGGCTTGGCCGCGTCGCTCTCGGGGCCCTGGAACATGGTGGCGGCGGCGGGAGGCAGCGGGCTCGGCTCGGCGGCGCAGCCCGCGCGGCACTCCCCTCACCGCCCCGACCGCAGGGAGCACGCCGGCCCCCGCCCCGCCATTGGCTGAGCCGCGCGCCCGTCACGCCGAACAGCCTATGGGCGGCACACGCCATCTCGAGTCCCGCCTGCCAGGTTTCGCCTCCACACACCTAGCTGCCTTCCCATTGGACGGGCGGCCTATCCGTTAGGGAGAGCTGTAGCGCCATTGGCTGAGAGCTCGGGCGGGACGGGCGCGGGGCGGAGGCAGGTAACGCGGCCGGCGCGCGCGGCTCCGGGCTGAGGGCGGCGGCGCCTCCCGCTGCGCGCGCCGCGGAAACGCCCTCGGAATTGATGGGGCCCGCGAGGACAAGGGAACAAAAAGTGCAGGTTGGTCCTTTGGATTTAAATGGGAGCAATCCCACGCGAGAATGGATGTTCTAATTCACAATCAAAATATCTTTACCGTGAGAGGGTTTATTGCAAAAGAAATATCAAATTATGGTAATCTAAATTCAGCGTGGGAGTGTTGAGAAGAGAGATTTTGCATGGCTTAACTAGCTTGGAGTTCATATTTTTATAGTTGAAGTCAATACAGAATTAAGCTTTCCATGTAGTACATCTGCAGTCTGAGATTATTTGTGAGTAGAAGTATTAAATATCTTCATCCTCTTTAATTTACTACTGCTTAGCATGAAGTGGTGCTACGCTGCTTTCAGGGAGACTCCGTGGGCTGTAACGCGATGGAAGGTGGTGCCGGAGGAAGAGGAGGGCAGAGGTTCCTCTACTGCAGCCTGGTCCCTGTGTCTCTCCTTGGGGCCGGGGGTTTCAACAGGGCCAGGCCGGCCCATTCCTTGTACCCAGATTTGGGGGACACTGCTGGGATGGGAAGGTGCAAGGCAAAACAAAACAAACAAACAAACAAACAAAAAAAAAAAACACCCAAAAAAACCCATTTTCTCACTGTGGAGAAGACAATGAAAACTGTGATTATTAAGTTGATGGAAATTGTGCCATGAAGCTCACCGACAACAGAATTTCACCTCAAAAAGCTCAGTCTTAATTAAGGACAAAGGTTGATCCCCTTGATCCTCCTGAGGCCGTAGCTACGTAAATAAAAAGTTAAATGGGATATGTGATAAGGCAGGAACTGCAAATAATACACGGGACATAAGTTAAACCAAGTATTAGTATGTATTTATGCACAAGAATAAAAACAGCTTTACAAGTTGAATTGGAAATTTAAACAGAGGAAGTTTAACAGCTTTTGTATATTATATTAAATAACCAAAACACCTTTTTCCAAAATTGGTAAAGAATAAATAATATAATTTACAATATGGTACAAAAAATAATCAGTAAGGACAGGCGTTCTGCTTTATACATACACTATATAGGTATATTTATAATCTATAAAACAAATTCACATCTCAAACAAGCCAGAAACCTCAGATGATATGGCTTAACTATTATTAAGAGAAACAGCATTAAACTTTGCTGCCAGAACCATAAGCTCTAAAGCAGTTATCATGTTTCAGTAATTAATGATAACTTATTGCCGTAGTGCTTGCCAAGGTTTCACTTAGTTAACATTTACAAATTGCTGTGAAATTAAGAGATTCAAAGGTTTGAAAAGGTTAAAAAAAGTGCAGTACTTTCCTTATAAATGCATCCGTAGTCTGAGTGTACAAAACAAAATGCAACTTAAATTTCCACACTGGCATCCATGGAGTCAGTAGATGAAATTCTTTATAGGTTAGATTCGATCCAAGCTATTTAACTGAATTTAGAAATACAACAACGAAGGATGTCAAGAAAAGGCAAAATGATGCCACTTCAAAACAATATTCCTATGTTTAGTAGATTTAGCGATAAGGGATCACTGTGTGCTTCACGGGGATGCAACACGCAGCAGACAACCAACCCAGCGCACACGACCGCAGCGGCAGACCCAGCCCGCAGCGCGGGGCACTGCTGCTCACCCACACCATGATCACGACCACGACTGACTTTTCTGCCTTTCTCCACAGGGAGCTGCTCCGAACCTCCTTATCGCAGACATGGTCACTAAACCAGCACGGGGCAAGCCTACCAGAGGCTTAAAAATAAACCCAACAAAACCCAAAGCCAGGAACAAGCTTTAAAACTACGAACATCGGAAGTGCAGACCAAGTTGTTAGTGTCCATCTACCCTCTGCAACTGTTTTTCAGTGCCTCCGGCAGCTCTGAAGATAAAGTTTTATTTTCCTTAGACACAATCCTGCCTGCATTTCAGTATCAAATTGCTTGGTCTCTATCTGCTTGGGATAAGCTGATGTGACTACAGAAGTGGATCTTGTTATTTCAGTTGGGGAAATTGAAATTATTATTTTTAAAGTTCTAGACTTTATTAAAAAAGGTGAAACCAAAAAAAAAACCCAAGATATTAATTTATCGCTTGGCAGTCTTAGCCACACAGATGATGATCAAGTAAAGCACACCGACCTGCCATCTGCAGCTGGTGGAGTCAAAAGGTTGCTGAGGTGACTTTTCACATAATAAGGGTAACAAATTCTGCATCAGTTCAAAATTTTCACAATGATTTAAGTTGTTTTCAATTTTTCCCTGATAAGAGTGACTTTTCCTGAATGGGCTTTGTTATTGAAATGCAGTTTGCCGTTTGCATTTCTGAAATCAGAAGCCAAATGCAGGAAGGCTGCAAGTCTTGAGAAACAAGAGGCTGATAAGAGAATTTCGTGAAAGAAACAAAAAACGCATTTTCAGAATCTGTGTTATGATAAGAATTTTTAAGAAGCTGATGCTAAACACAGTTTTAATCACAAAGTTTTGAGTGCCGAACGAGTTCCGTGGTCATTTCCACTTTTAACCTTGTGCAAGTCCCCTTGCAAAGGTTCGGGGTATTAAAATCTCCTGATCTCATGGGCACCACTAAAAATAGCCACTCTAGCACCATCCACGCTGCAGCACCCTCAGCCCGGTGGCGGGGCGGCCGGCCAGCTCCGCTATCGCATGGCAGAAACCTCCCCGCGTCCGGCCTCGCGGCGCAGCGGCGCCTGTGCCAGCCACCCGGCTGCCAGCCTGGGCAGAGGATGGCAGCATGTTGGGGTGCGTAACACACTGCACAGCATGAGCCTCGTCTTTCTTAAGAAAACCAGTTCGGATTTTTTGTCGGTACTTGATTAGAGTATATCACATCTCCTGCATGTCCTGTACTCCAGGGCCAGAGCTATAGCCAGAGTCCTCTCCGTGTGTCCTGATAGCTGGAAGGATTTGGGAGGTACAGTACACAGGATAAACAGCATTGCTTCGGGCAGTAGCCAAAACCGAGAGGAACCACTCTGGGAAAGGCTGAACCAAAATAGATCGCAGCTCTAAGTAAAACCTGAAAGTTCTGACTTATCATACAAAGCATGAACCATAAAAACGATACGCTTAATACTCATCGCCTGACAGCCTTCAAGTTCTTTTCTTCTAGGTTTACATGATCTCCTGATAACTGCAACACAACTCAGCAAGGATAACAGCGAAATAACGAGAGGAGGACTGAAGGCCCCCATGACATACGGCAGGAGCAGAAAGCTAACCCACGGGAATGACAATTCTCCTTTCTGTTACGGACTGTTTACTTGCTAGTGATACAGGCTTGATTCTGAACGGAGAACAGAGTAACCTTGCAGGGGGGTCCTTACAGAACGAATCCCAGGAATGTCTTCCAAATTCCACTACCTGCACAGTGAAGCCAATGAACTCTGGGCTGCAGAAAAGAAGCATCAGAAGAACGTAACGTTTTCTCTTAATGTGAGAGGGTGCAAGGCAAGCTAGATAGCCATAAAAAAAACCAAAATCTACACAAGCAGGGTAAAGACTGGGAAACAAGTGAGCCCAGTCAGTGCACTGGGAGCAAGGTTATATGAAACTCCCAGTCAAAAGCTTTGTAAAGTCGCTAAAGGCAGGTAGAACTACATCCACCGAGTATAGTGCAAGTTGGGAAAATGAACCCCTGATAATAGCCTAAGAGATGGAGAAGTTGTGGTTATTTATTAACAAACAGCTCTTATAGAAAGTTGAGGTTTATATGGGACTAGCCCCTTGGCTAGCTTCAGAGCTACCTAAAACAGCCCAGGGACATCCTCTTACTGGAGAAGCAGAGCAGTGCGTAGAAAAGGGGCACAGTAGAAGTACCCTCTCTCAAGACTGGTAGGAAAGGAAATAGGAAAAGGCTCCTGAGTTATAAAGGCAGAACCAAAAGAAAATCAGCCATAGAGAAAGTAACTTTAGACTCCTTTGACTGCGCTGAAATCGGGATCTGGGTCTTTAAGTATTAAAACACTACCACTAAAATGCATAGGGATTTCCCAGAGGGGGTACCAGATCCATTAGTGCCCAGGAGTGACTACAATGAGAAATGATGCCCTGAGCTACAACAGAGCACCTGGAATTAGTGGGACAAGGAGGAAACAAGGAGGGACTACAGGATTAAGCTAGGACTTGACACCTTTCCTTTTTTTTTTTTTTTATGACACAAGACAGATTTCAAAAATTTTAGCGTTAAAATAATATTTGTATCTATACATTACAATATTCTTTCCTATTTCCTCTCCCAGGAGATACTGCATCTTGCATTTCTGTGGAGACAGATGGCAATATATACAGGTTGTTTCCAGCAAAGCTTTTCTACTGGTTCCTGTAAGAGCTCTTCTGCAGTGTTTCCTGAAGGAAAAAGCAAATGTCCCTTGGGGAAAGCAGAAAAACACTCCCCCACCAGTGGGGAAACAGTGAAATGTGATGATGAGCCTCCCCTACACACGGGGAGGATGAGTGCAGCCAGGAGAGTGAGGATCGTGACATGAGGTGGGGCTCGGAATGAGAGGAAACTGCCCAGGGTTTCATGCAAGCTGGGGGTAGGGTGAATCAGAGCTCCCTGCAAGCCAAGGGAGCAGGTACGTGCCCCTGCAGGAATGCTCAAAGAACGAGACGCTGCCAAGAAAAAGAACGGTGCATAAACATGGAGCATGGCAGAGCCACGGCGCCTTTGAAGAGAGTGCAAGAAAACCTCACTTTGACTGATTCATCAAGCAAGTGCAGACTGGGGCATTTCTAGATGAAGAACACCTTCCGTCCCTGCCTCCCGCCCCTCACCCTCCACAACTTCAATGTGAATCCCAAATCACGGTGCTTGGATTGCTGCACAAAAAGTAATTCCTGTAGGGGGGCTTCTGGCAAGACCCCTTCTTGCTTGAGCCACTTCTTCCTAGGCCATTGCACAGCACAAGCCCAGCACTGTCCCCTAAACCTGCCACCTCACACCACTGATGCAGGGGACACCATTTTCTATCCCACTGTTCCCCGTTTTGTTGTTCCCAGCGTATTGCACATCCCAGGACTTGCAAGTACTTATCAGACCCTGAAGATGCTGCTGCTCTTTCAGAAGGAGCCTCCGCTGCTTCCCCACCCCCTGCCCTGGCTCTGCTCTTGCCCTCGGGCCCGGCTCAGCCGCGGGGTCTCTGCGGGCGGCCGCTCTTCCGCTCACTGCGAGAGGTCGCCGATGGGGGGGCCGCCGCCGGCGCCGCCGTCGAACAGGACCTCCCTGCGGGGCGGCTCGGGGATGGACAGCTCCTGGGCAAGGTCGTTGAAACGGGAGATGTAGTCTATGCTGTTCTCGTTCATCATACAAGCCAGCTGGGAATCCACCACCTGGAACAGAGGCGAGAGGAAAGAGCAGCCGCGTCAGCGCAGATTCACGGTGCTTTAGCTGAGCGAGAGAAGGGCTCCTACCCGGGGCCCTTGAAGACACTGTAGTCTGGTTGGGCCTCATCAACACATCACTACGACTATTCCCTAATTTGGAACAGCCTCTTATGTACATAACTGTGTTTGAAAATCTCATCGACATGTCCAAATGCCTGAAGAGAGGATGTAGAGAGGATGGGGCCTAACTCTTCTCGGTGGTGGTCAGTAACAGAACAAGGGGTAATGGGTACAAACTAAAACACAGGAAGTTCCATCTCCATGCGAGGAAGAACTTCTTTCCTGTGAGGGTGACAGAGTCTCCTTCTCTGGAGATCTTCCCAACCCGCCTGGATGCCACCCTGTGCCCCGTGCTCTGGGTGTCCCTGCTGGAGCAGGGGTTGGACTGGGTGATCTCCAGGGGTCCCTTCCAACCTCAACCATTCTGCGACTGAAAACTTGGTTCTGCAGGACAATAAAACTCTTTCAAAACTCTCCTTTCGTTAAAGCTATTTGTAGCCGAGACTTGCTTCCTCTGCTGACTCCCACACAAACCCACATTGGCCACAACAAAATACAGCTGCTTGGCTGTGCCTAAGATGGTGCCTTACCCCATCTTCCTGCACAGGCAGTTTGCTAGCTCAAGGGCTGCACTATCACATAAAATCCACACAAAAGGATTATCCTACACTTCTTTCATTAACACACCTACTGCTTGCCAGTTTCTCGCCAATAAAAGTTAGCACTCTTCCTATTTAATGCTGGAAGCGGAGCTGGGCACAAAGGCCGAAGCTGTCGAGGCCTCACCACACCAGCGTTGATCTCCTGCAGCCTCCAGTGCAAGGTGTCCACACAACCTCCTTCCTAGTGTCCAGAGGGTAAAGGAGGAATAATGACTTTGCCCTTCCTAAGGGCAGAGCCCCCATGGAGTTACTATGTAACCTGGTGTTAAATTATGTGTAAATTATAGGGTAATTAAAGGTTACAAAGGAGTTTAAGAGGTCTCTAATCCAACCTCGCAATGAAGGAGTTTTCCCTGGTACCGAGGCAGATCTCCCTCATGTCAGCTGACACACGTTGCCTCTCTTCCTCCCTCCAGATACCCCTGTGAGGGGCCTGAACCTTCCCGATGACTCTCCTGGAGGCACTGGAAGGCTATCATAGCATCATGGAATCACCATGGTTGGAAAAGACCTTCAAGATCATCAGGTCCTGTCCTAAACCCATCACCACCTGTGTGCTGAACCTCGTCTACACGGTTCTTGCCATGGTCGGGGACTCCACCACCTCCCCAGGCAGCCTGTTCTGATGCTTCACTACTCTTTCTGTGTAAAAATTTTGCCTAATACCAACTTGAACCCCCACCGTGGTGCAACTTGAGGCCACCTATGAAGCTCCCTCTACCCACTGCAGCCTTCTCCTGTCTGTCTGAACAGGCCAGTACCCTCAGCCCCTCCTCACAGGGCAACACGATAAATAATACACAAGAGCACTGCATTAAACAAGAAGCACAGATGAACGTAACGTACTGACGTACCTCTGCTACATCTGCCAGGGAGCGCGACACAAAAGAGTCCCGGGAGTTTCCATCCAGGAGGCTGGGTCCGAGCAAGGAGGTGCCGCTCGCACTGCCAACAGGAGTGGGCAGCATTTTCCGTCCCTTCTCAGGGGAGATGAAACTTGCTGTAAAGAACAGGCAGTCCAGTAAGTCACTGCGCTCACTGTTTGCAACTGAGAGGCCAAGGATGACAGGGAAGCAGAAAATGAAGGGTAACCATCTGTTTCTGCTCTGCCCTGAAAAGTTACGTGTTCCCAGCAAGAACACCTTCCGTTCATAGCAGAGACACCCATTTCACATGGGCACCATGTGAACAACCCCCAGACAAACCCAGTGATCTCATCTCTGAGATCATGCTCACAAGCACAGAGTGAAGCCTGTGATCTCAGAGCAGAGCCAAGGGCATCTTTCCGCTTTGGCAGAACAGCCAAAACATCTCAGCCTAACTCATGAGTCAGGCTCCAAGCAGACTACAAAGAAGTGCCAAGGAATTAATTGCCCCAGGGTAGAGGCTCTTGTCCCAGTCTAGCAATAGAATAATCTCAGGAAAAGATTTGTAAAGGGAAAGAAAATACATTCAAGACAGCGCTGTCACAAAACAAAAGCAAGAAACACAAGAAAAATCTACAAAGATCCTGCTAAATGTCCTATTTTTCCAAAGATTCACTTTTAATAAACATTTCTTTTTTTTGGAAAGGGAAGAGTTCTTTTGTTGCAGTTCTCTGCAAGCAGATACTTACAAAACAGGCTGCTGAGAGAAGAGTCTGTGGAGTCATTGGGGTACCACTGTGGGTCGTGGCTGGGAGAGGCAATCCAGTTCTGCTGCGGGCTGCTGGACGGCGATGGAAGACTTTTGGAGCTGTCACTGCCATTCAGCTTTGCAGGGGAAAGAGAAACACCTTCACCTGTAAGCCAAGGAGTCACTGATTCAGTCAATGTGGTAAAGTTACAGGACACTGCACCAACTATTTTTGTTAAAAAAAATCCCTCAAAATCATATACATCAGAACAGAGAGGTCACTCACACAGTTAACTTTTCAATAGTTATAAAAAAAAATCCAAGAACTTGCAAGTTTCTGCTAACATTTAAAATTTTCAATAGAAAGACTTTGGCTAAGATTAAACTTACTGTATTGACCAGAACTGATAGCTATTTCAATGATGGAATCACTGATTTGAGTGGCAGGCTCTCCTTGAGAAAGGACGTCTTCAGGCGGCCCGGGCAGAGAAATATCCAAGAGCGCAGAGACGTTGGGAGGAGAGAGACGGGTGCTGGAAGCCTCTGATGAGGGAAGTGGAGGGGTGGAAAGACCGTTCTGGAGAGGAGTCTTGGTTAGTTCTGACAGAGAAAGCACTGACGTGCCCTGGTACAAGAAACATAATTCATGAATTTAGAAGAACTGGGATACATGTCTGAAAAGCAACGGCTCAATGCTCGGGTCATCGGATTGAAAAAAAAAAATCAGATTTTTTTTTTTAAAGACTAAATCCATCAGAATATATTCTTAACATCTTTTTTTTCACAGATCCAAAAACACTTGCAAGTATTTTTCTTCTCATTAAGATATAAAAGATTAACTGGGTCCACATTTTAAATATCTACTAAATGGAAACTGTATCATTTTCAGAAATAGTATCTGTAAGCACAGAGAAGTACTCCTGCTGAATTGTTTGAAACAACATGAGTTTTCAGCATACCAAATAACATTTAAGCTACATAATGAAAACAAGCACTCGTATACAGCAAATGAATTAACATGTCTTTTTTTTGAGGAATCTACAAGACTGTTCTTAATTCTGAAGGACTGCATTTGGCTTTATATAGACAAGATCCCTAAAAATGCTTAAATAATATGAATATTTTAACAGATTAAAGTCTCTATATAGCTGGATTTCCAAAAAGTCAAGCTCTTTTTTGTTTGTTTTTTATCCAGTGTCATACATGTAAAGCATTCCTGACAGCAGAACAAAAACCTAACACTGCTCTACCTTAAATAAACACCTAGGTAAATGTCTCGATACAAGTGCTATAAAATTTTCCTTGCTTCTACACTCTTTGTCGTAATAGTTTTAACTTTCTTTTTGTACATGCCTATCACAGGAAAGGTGGAAAGTGCTTCCATTAAAAAAAAAAAAAAAAAGAGGGGTAAGTAGCTAAGACAAGGTCAGGATGCCACTGGAGAAGGGAGGAGGGAACAGGATGACAAGACTCTTGGAACTTGCACTCTACCACACTTAAGTATTTATGACTTATTGTATCCAATGTAAAGATGAGGGATTCTCTTAAGAGGACGCAGGCACTACAATCCTGCTTTTAGTCTTAACATTCCCTCTTCAGCAAGCAGGGTGGTCAATTCCTGAAATGTTTCTTTGTGCTTTGCTGTATACTACATGCCTATCCTAAAGTCCTCTCCTGGATCAACATCTGCTTGTCCTTCAGAGGTCAGAGCTCGTCAGCTTCATTTTGCTCTTCTACAAAATGGCACAGAGAAAAATTTAAGTGTTTTTTTTTTTCCTTTCTTTTTTTTTCTTCTTTAAGTTTTATCAAATGTTAGAGATTTCCATTTCCATCTAACATCATAATAATCACGTAGGCTAAGGGTGTCTCACGGATGTTCGGAAACTGCTCCCCATTTCACACACGCTCTACCTGGAAGCCGTCAGGAACTGCCTCCTGCTCGTGCCGCGCGGGCAGGCTGATGAACGGGACCCGGCACCCACTGCCAGAGCCCTGGAAGCACAAGAGAGATCAGGTGAGTGACCCAGTTTTGGGTGAGGTGCTGCAAATACACCCGGAGGTGTAAGAGGCAAGGGCAGGTACTGTCTGCACTGCATACCCTGCCTTTCAAAACAGTCCACATAACTGTGTGAGATAATGAAAGCGACTAACATGTACCTGGGTTTCAATGAAAGGGACAGTAAAAGACATTGCAGCTCTAAACACATCCTCAGGAATTTGCCCTGAATTCTCAGCTGAGCGTCCATCCCTCAAAAGGCTACTCTTTTGCTTTGAATCCAGATTTCTGGATGGCCAACTTAACTGTCTGACAGCTGAAATCTGCTCTACAGGACAGAAATTTGTTATTCTGTGCACCATGACTGAATCCCTCGACCCTTCAACGCTATGCAACAGAGATCGGGCTTGCCATGATACGTATGTCTAACAACAGCCCCGTGGAAGCTTACAGAAGAGTCCTTAAAAATAGGGCTTTTCACACGCGCAAGAACAGGACACTTCACTCCTTTCAAAAGGGAAACATGCTCCAGAGTCACCGACCTCCACGGTGGAGATGGAGCCTCCGTTCTGATGTGCTACCGTCGACTCCTGCCCTGCGACCACCGCGGTCACTCCATCGGGGGAGAGCGGAGACACCCCTGACAAACCATCTGCATCCAGGATGGGCAAGGGGCTACCAGGGATAATCCCAGCACTTTTAGCTGCCAAGTCAATAGCACCTTTTGTGAAGCAGAAAGAAAAACACATTAGAAGCCTTTTCTTTGCACCATTACTCTGTTGTGACTCATAAAAAAAAAAAATGGCCAGATAGCCAAAACCTAACATATACAAAGAGCAAAAACGGTAATTATCTGATCAGCTATGTCAGCAGTTTCTGTTTAGAAAGGATAACATTTCTTTCAGCTGAATGTTTGGAACTCTTCTGCCCTGCTCCAATAACGCAGCGCACTAGTTTGAATGATACCAGTAACACAGCATCATTTTTTTTTTGATTTCAAAAGGCATTAAGGATTTATAGCTAGGGAAAAGAAACACTAATGATTTACAGCTAGAGAACTAGGGAAAAGAAACACTGCAACATCCTATAGAGCAGGACACACTGCAACTCTCCTCATGTTCAAGGAAAACTTACTGGACAGGTGGTTGGTAGCCTGTGTCGGAAGAACCTTGGGCACGATGGGACGAGAAACTGCAGCTTTATTCAGTGAGGACTGGATTGGCCGAAATGAACCTCTCCCTAGGACGGAGGATTAAATAACTCTCAAGCAAATGAAATCTAACATCTTTAAAGCAGAATACAACACAGTTCAGCAGAAAGAAAATACATTCCAAGCAGCAGGGAGCTTCAGGGGAGACAATGATGAAGCAGATGTGAAACAGTAATAAAAGCTAACCAGTACCCTGCCACAAAACAGGCAAATGCAGGTGCCGCTGTTACTGCAGCTGCCTTCATTATTTTCAGTGAAGACAAACTTTAACCTCTAATGTTGATCTTTAGATTAATGCTGAGATGCGAGACAACTTGTACTACCATTGTGATTAAGAGTGAATCATTAGGAAGGACAACTAGGCAGCATTGATTATAACGTATGACATTTAACCTACAGTATCTCTGATATTAGAAAAGGTTCAATATGAAGTCTAGAGAAGTGATTACACCCTCCCCCGTCCCCCATAGAAAGATATTCTTATCTTGGTAACTTTTTCCAAAGTTTTGTCTCCTTGTAGAGAATTCCACAGTACTGAAATAAGGGAAGAATGAGAGGTAGAATAAAAATATCTCCACTATAGCCATGACTTCCTATCCAGAAGCACAATCCTACCATCCAGGAAATGACTCAACCAACCTGTAAATGACCTTGTGGTTTTGAAAGGATATTTTCCTCTTTTCAAAAATCTTTCCCTTTTCGAATCCCTGTCATGGCAGCATACAAGCAATGGGAGATGTGCAGACTCACCTGTTATGGATGAGTTGGACAGGATAGAAAAGGAGCAGACATGCTGGGACGGATTTCCAGATGGCCTAGGGAGCAGCGTTCGCTGTAGAGAGATACAACAACAGACAGAACATATTTAAATGCAGAACAGAGGGCAAAGCTCATCTTCTAAAGTTTAGAAGTTCACAATCACACTTAAGGTTGGATCTAGACTGGGCAAATTCAGCTTCCACTGTGACTAAACAAGTGTGAATTACTGAGACAGCAACGTGTACATTGCGCAGAGCAGAATGTCCCATTACCAAAAATAATTTGTATACAACTTGTGAGCAAACCATAGATTCCATTCTCAGAACAGGGGAGACCAAAGAGTCTGCTGAAGCACCTTGTTTTCCCCAAGGATGGTTCTGTTATTTTGTTTTTAATCCATTTCATGTATGTTGTTCCCCTGCTGCAAATCCCTACAGAAAGTCTGCCGTTTAACAGCAGCATCTGCCCTTTCGCTGGGATCGCTGGAGTCTGACGGAGCTCAGTGTGTGAAACGTGGGGCTGACAGGCTGCCTCCTACTTAAATCTCTTCTGGAAATCCTAGTTTGTTTTGTAAATCAGTGTTCCCTCAAACAGGGTATGTTGTGTTCCTTCAAGCAGAGGATGTTTTCTTTCACTACACTGCCTATTCCCACCCCAATTTCACAGCAATTAGTGAGTAAGTAGCAGAAAAAAATATATCTAATGGTGCTGCAGTGCAATTACACTGTTACTCGTGGTAGGAGCAGTGACAGATCAGATGAACAAACACATCACTGTGTCAGTACCAGGAGGGGCCAAACAGCAGAAGCTGCTTTCAGGTGAGGGGCTTCTCCCATCCCTAAGCTACCTCATGCACTGAGTTACTGGTTTTGACACTCTTTGCATAAGGAATATATTATGGCTGCTTGAAGTAGAGAATAAAACACTGGTTCTAGTCAGTTTTACTTTTCCAGCAGATGTAAGAGGGAAGTTCAGCTAGGCCCAAGTCATTATTAAGTAGCTGGTATGTAGCCGGGCTGGGCAGCCCAGGCATTCCCCACACTGCAGATCTTTCTGACCTGAACCACGAGCGGCTTCCGCAAGTGCCTGTTCCGCAGCTTCCTGGGCTTTGGCAAGAAGAAGTCTGACTGCATCTGCACGAGAGCAGGGAATGCATTAGGAAGTATTTCAATTCACAAGTGTTTCAAACACACAGGCATAGAACAAATGATACCCCCAAACCCCATTCTCCAAGAAAAAAAAAGTTGCAACTATAGATGAAAATACTTTATTTTAGACTGTAAACTACTCTTTCCAAAACTACCTTTAGAATACATACATCTCACTTGATTTTGATGCTCCAGCATTAATAGAGATACTATTTCTAACCGAAAGCTGCTCAAAGTCATAGTCCAGTAAAAGCCAAGCCTCGTGGGATATGCAAACCACATCTTCCTTAACTAAAAATGAAAACCTCAACTTCATCTCCCATTGCTTCTGCTAGAGTAGGGAAGTTTTCCCACCAGGAACACGTACTTTTTGTTCTTTATTTTACTGAGACAAAACTTTTCCCCAAAGAAGCTATTTAAATGCTTAACAGTTGTAGCTGGTATGACACTGTTATTGTGGTTTTATATATAAAAATAAAATAAATAATTAAATCTCAGCAACAAGGATATATTAAATTTTGTTGCACGAGAAGGATATCAGCTGTTTTAAACATGTCAAAAATATTTTGCTGGAGCAGACTGAATGAGTTTAATGGGGCAGTATGACAGCCTGGAGGCCAGGAGGGTTGGGGTCACCACCAAGCCTAATTGTATGATCCAAACGTGGCCAGTCCCATCGGGTAGGAGGCCCTGCTTGAACATCACCACACGCCCGGCTTCAGAAAGGTCCTGCTGCAGCAGGACACCCTCAAATCCCTCCCGGAGCGGCTGCCCTCGGCCTCACTCACGCTGATGGTGTCTAAGTGCTGCCGGAAGGTCAGTTCGGCCTCTTTGCTGGGCAGGAAGAGCTTCCCGTGGCGGCTGTTGGGCGGCAGCGTCGTCGGCACCGCGAAGAGGCCCCCGTCCGCGTCGGCACCTCCCGAGCTCGAAGGCCCCGCCACCAGGAGAGGCCTCGGGAGGTTTCTCAAACCTGCAAGATTTTAAGGGCCATTTAAGTGAAGTGAAGAGAAAAGTAATTACTTAGTAACTGAAGGACCAGACAGAGCTGGGACTTCTGGATTCTGGCTCTGCCATGACACACTTGTGATCTTATACAAATCCTGAGACCGAATATTTAATTTTTCCCACATGTAAATTGATGGCGTGATCCTGCTTCATAAGGACACTGCAAACATCCACTTGCTTTGAAATCCTTGGGTGGAGGGGGATAAATGCAATTTTATACTACCAAAACTAGAGCATTGGGACCCAATTTTGAGCCCCACACAGATGGTGTTAACCAGCCTGTCTTTTCTGCTTGCAGAAATACTCCAGTGCCCTCCCACTGAACAGAACATATAATGCATTTGATCCACTGCTTTTGTAGGGGAAAATAACATAGATACAAATGCATTCCACAATCTTTACATGTAACATGGACTTATTTTTCCAAGTGTGGTAATTCAAAATGTAAACCCTGTAAAATGATTCTGATGGCAGAGGAATTGGAGAGCAGGGACCAGTTTACTGAAAATATCTTCCCAAAGATGGATTATCTTAGCAATACTGCAATACACATTTGCCTAGCAGATAAGCGTGCAGGCCTTCTTATTCCCATTTTAAAAAGGAAGTGTTCACAGAAGCGCTGGAGATCATACAGGCTCATAGGCACTGGGGTCCCTGTTTAAATGAAGAAACACTCCTCCCTCCTGCTCTAAACTCTGCTCGGTTCTACCAAAGGCTACTTAAAACTGCAGCGTGCCAAAGGATCTAAGATAAATCTGGTGCGAGAATGCTAAACAATAGATGAAACAATTAAATGTTTAAATGTTTAAAAAGCAAAAGTATTAGGGCCTCATCCCTGAGCAGGAGGTAAGGAGAGCTGCTACAGTGAACACAAAAGTATAAATTACACTGCAGAAAACAAGGACATGCATTTAGATGCAACTAAAGTTATCACATTTTAGGTATTATGGGTGATTTTGCATCACAGCTATTTCTCTGCTCTTCTCTAAGCCATTTGCATGATCCTTCTCATCTTCTTTTCTGTCTTGTGAAGCTGCCAGTTTGCCAGCTCTTTCTATTACTCTGGAGTGAACAGAACTTCCAGTTAGACCTTCCAGCCATTATTTTCTACTAAGAAGACCAAATCAATTAATTTTCATTTAATAGACCCAACTCAAAACCCAAAGCAGTTAGCAGCTAGAAAGAGGCAGGACCAAATTCTGTGAGGAAATCCACCAAAAAGTGACCTCAAATTTGGCTTTCTGATTGCCAAATTACTGCAGCCATTTAACAGTGCCATATGTGAGTACATGGGTACAAAGAAACTTTAAAATTCCTGTCTAGTAAAGGCAGAAGTAAAGGCACGTGAGGCAAAGCTGCTGAGGTGTAAACCAACACGCTAGGCAGAGCACTGCATTAAACACCCTTTTACAGCTCTCCTGCTCGAGCCACACAGCTCAGCTGCAGCCAGCTTGGCTGTCCTTGGCTGGTACTGCACAGAGTACTCTACATTTTTCACTCTCTGGTTAGAAACTGGGTGTTTCACTAAATCATACTAATCTCAATAATAATAACGCATCTTATAAAAACCAATACAGACAACTCAATTTGTTTTCGAAACAACACAGGTCTGCGCAAACCAGAGAGCTGTGCCTTCTTCCAGGGGATCCGGTGGAAAGCCTTTTTATCTTCTTGCTGGTTCTGTCTGGTATTCTCAGTTGATGATCCTTATGCTTACTTAAAATACTTTGAAATGATTTTCAAGGCATTAGGGGAGGTATAAAGTACAATCTCATAAAACCGAAGAAGTGTGAAGCAAGTGAAGTTTGATTTTATTTCTGAATCTGATTTAAGAAGATATGCCCTCCTGGTCTGCGTATCTCACAGAAAGGTAATGATTCCTGCATTTTACCTCTTAAATTATGTGGCTCTTTACTAGCAATTTAAGCAAGAGTGTCCTTGTCTGCAAGTCAGTGCAATGAAGCTTTACGAAGAGATGAAACTGCTGTCACACCATTTGAAAATGGAAACCAGCAGAGCAGCAGCTAAGGGGGTTCACAGCACTGCTTAAATTGCTCTCAGTCCATTGCTCCTTACAGCATGGGCGCGAAAAGGGAGGTCTGCGAATGGCATCTGTAACTCTGCGGCTCTGACACTTCCCTTGTGTTTTTTAAAGTCAGAAAACATTTGCTGGCAGATCCAACTGGCAGAGGAATGGAACTGAAACCCTTGGTCTGCAGGGCTGAGGCTCCCAAATCGGTACCTCAGATTGATCTTTTAGTAGAAAAAGAAGGTAATTCATAACAAGCATTCAGTATTTCATCTCAGCAGAATGGCAGGGAAAATTTTCAGTAAAATACTATTTTGATCAGCAAACCTTACTTGGTATATTTATACTCTAGCCCTATAGGCCTCCATGCTCTGTAGCAGCAATTTCCCAACAAGGGCCAGCATCTCTGCACGACTGCCTTGGCAGGACATTTTCTGTACTGTGAACTGCATTATTGATTTTTTTTTTTTTTTTTTTTTTTTTTTTTTTTTTTTTAAGATCTAGAGAAATACTGAATTAAACGCTGCTGGGATGCAGGATTGGTCTCCTGTGCTGAAGTGAGTTTTTATGACCACTCACCTGAGGAGCTGGAAGCGGCACTGGGGGAAAAGGTCTTGTTGCTGCGAAGGGCGGCCTGGCTCCGCGTGCAGCCGGGGCTCCTGCTGCTGACAGCGATCACCTTTCCCGGGGGTGTCAGGGCCTGCTCCTCCTGCGCGGGCTTGATCGGGGACGTGGCGACGGAGCTCATCTCCGGGGTCTGGAAATGCAAGGCAGGAGTGAAATACAGTGGTTTATTGGTACAGTAACTGCGCTGCTAAAGCCATGGCTGCTTAGGGAGCTTAAAAAAAAAAAATCTTACTAGGGTATCTTTAAGTACTTTAACCACTGTCTCTGTGTGTGTGAGTAGTGTTAAAATTCTTTCTCTGCATATTTGACTATGTTAAATATCATTGCTTAAATATCATCAATTTATATTACAGTCATATTACCATTTACAGTGTGTGGGACCAACCCAGACAAAACAAAAACAAGACATCCCCTCACCCCCCAAAAATATTAGCGGGGAAGACAAGGATTTGCCACAAGGATTTTGTCAGTTGTTTTCAAGTTCAAAGAAAAACTAATTTTCATATACTCTGACTATCCAGATGGCTCCTCTGGTTGGCAGTATCCCCAAAATTTTCCTGTTACTCAAGTAAAGATAAAAAAAAACCCATATTTTTCCCATTCCTCCTCCTATTTTACACCAAATCACAGTGAAAAAAACAGAACCACGTGGCAAGGGGTTTTACTAATTTTTCCAGGACTAGACAATTAATTTTATTAAGCTACTTGTAAGACTTTCTAGCAAACGTTGCCTTCTAAAGAAAGCTGTGTGCAACCACAGGTATAAAATTTCCACCCCCATTTGACTGCACTGCACTTCTCTATAGTTTGCTTGATGCTGGTAATCTTCATTTGAAGGCAAGAACCACAGCACAGCTTGGCTTCGCTGCAGATCATCTTGAGGAAGCAGCAGGGATCCAAACAACTGCTCCTGCTCCTGCTCAAGCAGCCTTTCATGCTCCGGTGGGAGCACCGGTCCTGGAGCACGGATGCAGCCCGGCAGCTCCGGGCAGGAGCGTCGCGGCCCTGAAGAACCATCCTGAAGGCAGCAACTTCCAGTCATGGACTGGACATTTCCACCCTCCAGGAAAGTGGAAGGTGGCAAAACTATGGACCTTCTTACTGTTATTTTTGATGAAATGTAGAAGATTTAGGAGCCAATCCTTTCCAAAAGTCTACCTTCAGGTAGGCAATAAATATCATTCTCACCTCATGAATATATATATAAGTCCCATGACAGTCACTGTCCAAGTGACCTTATTTTTATTATTATTTTTTTTAATCTTTCACTTTATTTTTCTGCAGTAGAATCTGTATAAACTAGTACTTCACAAATAAAGGAAAAGGTTTCCCTTTTTATTATAACACTGGAGGATACTGGTACCTACCTGGGAAAATAGCATTATTTTTCAGGAGAATTCTCCTACTTTAAGACACAAACAACACAAATAGCAAATAACAATTGCCTTAGATAATATCTATTTTTTTTCTTTCTCTCCTTTCTTCTCTCCAAATTTAATGATACTCTCCTCTTTCTAGTCCACAGTAGTTCAATCCTATTTTCTCCTGCTGTCACATTAGGAGTAAAACCAGCTGCCAAAAGAGGAGACTTTGTCATGCACCAGTCACATACGAGACCAGGAGTCTTGAGAATTTAAACAAAGTCTGTATCGGACTGGAGCTATATCTCACAGAAGCTGATTTTACATTTATAAAATATGTGATATTTAAAAATATCCTATAGCCTATATTTATAAAATCCTCCTTTAGGGAAGGAGAAAATGGGGACAGGATACTACTCTACCAAAGGAGAGAGCAAAGTATCCCAGGTGTTTGGGAGCGGTGATTCATCTGCCTTCCATGCTGGAGGATCTTGAACTTCTCCCATCACCATCATCCCCGTCTAGGCAGATCTGTTGACTCCGGTCTCCTCTGGAGAGGACGTCCTGAAAGGACGTTTTAGCAAGTTTCTTTTACCCCAGTTGTTTGCCGTAGGAAGGCTGTATTTTTCTGGGCAAATTAAGCACATGTATCTAGAGTCTTGAAAATAAAAAATGAAACTTATTTTGCCACTTTTACAAAAATCACAGCAGTAGACCAAAGTATGTTGGCTAGGATATCCAAAATAAATCTGCTCCTTTCACACCTATACTGAGTGTAACTTGAACTCCATTAACACTGGAAATTAATCTTAGAGAGAATAGAAAGTGTCTAATCTCATGTCTGATGTTTTCAGCAGTCACAGTAAATGTTTACTGTAACACTGCTGAAACTGAGACCCAGGGCAAACCAGAAACTAAAAAACAGTAGAAAAAAGGTAGTCGCACGCTGAGGAAACGTCCACCCTGCAGCAAGCTGCTCTGAAATGGTTCTTCCATCAGTGACTCCAAGATCTTAACAAGGCCGATCACTAACTTACTACAAAACCAAGGATGGGCAGCCGTTCCCCGAGTCACACCCACAAGAGTTCAGCTTCTGGAGCGCAAACGAGAGCTGCTTACCGGTTTGGGATTGACTTCAGTCGAGATGAGCTTCAGAAGGCAGTTGAGGAGTCTCTGCTTGTGGAAGGTGGCGCACGCAGGAACAGTGCTCGGTTCGGCCGGCTGCTCCCGGGCGTCCGGGCTCTCCGGCTCCAGGACCAGCCAGTCGTACTCCAGCTGCAGCTTGTTCGGCTTGCCCATCATGAGGTAGACTTCTGCCAGCGTGAGGCTCTCCGAAGTTCGCAGGCTCCATCCTTCTTCCCTAACCTGCTGAGAGAGCCTGCTCGGGTCATCCTTGAGAGACTTTGAACTAGATTGTCCCTGAGGTGGAGGTGGAAACGAGGAGCTCAGCTTCTCCTGAGAATCCTCCATTACCACGTCGGGTACCTCCTTGGCCCCTGCGTCAGGCGCAGGGTCGAGCCGGGCCGGGCCGCTGCCAGGGGAGGCCGCACGGCTCCGGGACAGTTGTGCGGGACACGCGTCGGGCGTCTCTGTGCTCCCGCTCGGAAAGGCCACAGGAGAAGAATTCCCAGCTGCGGGAGTAGAGTCTTTCCCGTGCAGTTTCTCTGTGCAAAAACATTTCTCCGGGACGATCAGGTCCTGACAGGACTTCATGTACCGTGGGAAGGGATCAAGCAGAGAGAGCTCCTCCACATCAGGGATCTTCCTGCACGCGCAGGCTGTGCTGCACGCCGGGAGCCCGGCCGCCTGCTCATCGGCGAGGGCCTCCCTGTCCTCCACGAAGGTCACTGAGCTCAGCTTTTCATGGTTCCCTTCCGGATCCTGAGGCCCAGGAGGGGGCCTGCTGAGGGAATTAGCGATGCCAAGGTGGGAGGCTGCTCCTTCCACGAGAGCAGTCTCTGGGGAAGCCTCTTCAGTGCCTGCAGGAACTTCAGCCGTGGGCTGAGAGGTTCTGCTCGGTTCTGTAGTGCTCTCTGTCCTTCCAACGCCCTTACCACCTTCCGCTCCCCGGGTGTATTTTAGTTGTCCCCTGGCCGTCCCCTGACCACTCTGTATGCCCAGGATTTGTGCGGGGGGTAGCAAGTGAGCATCCTTTGTGTTCTGTTTGCATTTGCCAGTCTCCTGCCAGTGCACTGTGCAGAAAGCCTTGGAGTGGACCACCCTGGCCACCCCGGGCAGCGGCGTGAGGGTGCAGTTCTCTCCTGGGAAAAGATGGAGCATCACCTTCTCCTCCGACAAGCTGCCTCTTGCTTCCGCGTCTCTGGTGTCTTGAAGCTGCCGTTCCTCTAGTGTTTTACGCTAAAAAAGATGCGTCAAAGAATACAACCACCATCTGTCCCGTTAAAAGCAGCACCTGGTAGCCTAGTTTGCAAATAAAAAGAACATATAGCTGACCAGGGATATTTTCTCAGCATAAGTATGAGCACTCTGATCTTTAGAAATGAAGTCTTTCTGTGTTGACACGTAAGATTTGCAGCAAAACTCAATCTATGTTCTAAGCAAAATTACTGATCTTCAAGTCTCACTGCGATTTTAAAACTTTTTTTTTGAATAGCAAAATAGACTCTAATTTCTCCAAGTGTTTTAGCATCTAAGTGTCAAATACTACACTGCCACTTTGTCCAGGCATATGCATTAAAAAGGAAAGCTCAAAAGCTTGAATAAAGGGACTGAGAACAGGACACAGCACGCCACTTCACAGAAGAGCATTAAGGCTGATATCTCACAAACCCTTCTACTGCGTGGGTCAAAGTTCAGAGATAGGGATGGAATGAATCCATTCAGCTCGTGTTTACAGAAATGAAATAAAGGCAGGGAGCCTCTTTATTACCAGTTAGATTTTCAGGGCATCAGAGCAGAGAAGAGTTTAGGAATAATTGAAATGCTTGGGGTTTCCTGCTCCATCACCACAGTGATGCTGAGATACTGACCTCAATCTTTATTAAACATGGCTTGGTAAATACACTAGTGAGATTTACATTTTGGGCACAAAATTGCTCCTGGGACACTGCATGCAGCACTGTTTAAGCAGGAAAAGGATACGATGCGCACTTCGTGGAGGGCCCACTTCTGCTTCAGGAACTCGATGAGGCTGGAGACCTTCCGGTGCAGCTCCACGATCATCCTGTGTGCAAGACACGCAGAGCAAAGCAACAGAGCGAAGCGTCAGCGGCAGCCCCGGGCACTGCTGCAGCACCGCAGCGGCAGCCAGGGAGACACCGGCATTCTGCAACTACCCGCTCCCGGTCTCAAAGCAAAAGGGTGATTTTTTTTTTTAATCTGACAAGGCTAAAATGGAGATAACTCACAATTGTGAAATATCTCAAAGAACCTATCAAGTAACTTTGACTACTCTGACTCAAGATATTAGCTTCTCCAGGTGGAATGAGAAGGGAAAAGAATGGAAGATTTAGCTGAAATGCAAACTGCAGGAAGAACACAAGGTTATCACACCAAATACAGAAAGAAAGGGGGCTTTTTGTCCTCAAAGCATTTTACAAAATAAATAAATAAATAGATAGATAGATAGATAAATAAATAAAATAGAATAATAAAAAATAACAAATTTTAAAAAAAAAAACCTTCAAATACTAAAACCTCTCATTCTCCTCTCTGCATACTACTTGGTCCTCATATATGAGTGCTCCCTTTGAAAGAAAATCAGCATCACAAAGGTCTACTGCATTCTACTCCCAGTTCTGGGTTAGATATAAGTACTAAAGGGAACAGCCAGGGATAACACTGAAACAGCAGTATCAACTACATTTTTGTGGGGAGGAGGTCAATAAACACCTTTCTTTCAGTTGACACATTCTGAGGTTTGGTGCAGGCTCTTCTAACCACTATTTTATTTCCTTTCTCTCTCAGGGCACATTCAATATAAACTTTAGTAGAACTAAATAAATGCAAAAAACAGTTTTACTTGCATCCTCTGCTCTGACAATTGTGTGTAAATAGCACCAAGGATCTTACTCTCCAACTCTAGCAGTTCCCTTAAGTACTTAAATGAAAAGGTATAAAGAATAATGGTAATCTAATTTTCAAGTCTGAGACCTCATGATCTGCAAGAATCACAAAACCTTCAGACTGGGAACATTTAGGCAAAGTGCCTTATCATTCAAGTACGTGCTGCCTGGCGGGCAGCCAGGGTCCCAGAGAGAGAAGATGTGTGGATGCTGCCCATGGATTTCTCTGCTCCATGCTGAGCACGATTAGCCCGTTCCTACCTAAGCCGTGGATTCTGGGCAAGACTCTGCACTCGTGCCCATGCATGATTATTTCGTGGCTGCAACTCCACAGGAACCTTGAGAGGAAGACGCACTGGCTTCTGGTCCTCTTCATCACTAATGCCTGAAGGGAAATGAAGCAAAAGGCAGGGGTAAAACCAAGTATAACTCTCTCAGGCAGAAAGCTGTATTCTCAGTTAGATAGAGAAAAACATGACAGATATCAGAACATCATCCAGAGACAACTCAGGCAGCTCAGCTTCATCAGCAGAGCCTACCTCCTTAGATTATCTTCTCTTCCCATATATTAATGTTTTTCCTTGGAAACTGCAGGGGTATTGATAGTTTCTAGTTGAGCGTGTAGAAATTTTATACAAATATTTTATTTCATAACTTTAAACTGCACTGATGCCACTTACTGAGAGAAAGTGAGGTCATACACAGCTGAACTGGAGAAGGTGAAAAAAATCTGAAAAGCTCAATACTAAACAACACACGGCTGCCTATTGACTGGTACCAGAGAAGACAGCACTGCCTTCACATATTAAAAGTTTTATTATTATTATCTAATCTTCTTTCCTGTGAGCGTGCCAGAGCCCTGGCACAGGCTGCCCAGAGAGGCTGTGGAGGCTCCTTCTCTGGAGATCTTCCAAACCTGCCTGGATGCCACCCTGTGCCCCTGCTCTGGGTGTCCCTGCTGGAGCAGGGGCTGGACTGGGTGATCTCCAGAGGTCCCTGCCAACCTTAATGATTCTATGATGGAATTACTTCCTTTGCCACCTACCTAGTGTTGTATTCCAAGATTTAGGAGGCTGGGTGAAGCTTAAATTTACTGGGACTATACAACCAAATGTCATAAAAGGACAAGAGGGTTGTATCTCTCATGTGTTTCCAACCATCTGCTAAAACTCTTTCACGTTCCAGTGTCTCTTACGTACCATCTGGATCACAGAGTTTCTTTAAAGCCCTGCACATTGGAGCTTTGATTCGAAGGTTTCTCCCTTTGTAGCGAACAGTTGTGGCCCTAAAAATATTGAAAAAGAAACAATTATAGGCATGGTGTAAAAAGGTTTGTGAACAACCATATACTCCAGCTGTTGGGACAGAGACATTGGTGCTATTTTTTCTCCTCGTTCTTCAACTTCAGCCCAACTTGAATTGTCTGAAACCAAACAGAGTGTCACACCAAGCCCAACAGTCAATCTTCATCAGGAAAAAGACCTTTAAAAGACACAGCACCAGACGTGGATAGCCATGGAACAGTGATGAACATAGAATTGTATGGTCACCTCAGCCCCTACATGGGAAGCCATGATGTAACTGAAAAGTATGGACTGCAAGTATGATTTACCAGAAAGTCAGTGTTCTTTAGAAAATAAATCCCCTAAAACCAAGTTTAATCATATGCACCTAACACTTTAAAAATGTTTTATAAATAAACCAAGTTTCATTACAAGTGAAGACAGGACTAGTACGAATCATCCTCCCTCCCTCACGTCAAGACAGAAAACTTCTGCTGCGCTCAAATTTAGCTGCTGAGTATCTGGAAAACTGCAGAGCTTTCCTCTTTGTTCCGAAGTTCTAGGTGGAGAATCTCCACTTTTCATCTTGAGGACAAACCTTGGTCCTGAGTGATTAGAAATGGGTGCATAGTGCAAAACTGTAGCTGGTAGAAACACGGAAGGATTTGACGGCAAAGAAAGAACATGGAATGGATCCAAACCTTCAGACACCTATTTCTCTCTCCAGAGCTTATCATTGTTTTCTCCACAACAGCAAATAGAAAAATGGCAGAAGACTACAACTCTTCCCCTCTTCTGGGGCTCCTAGAATTGTTCTTGTTACCACTGTTCACTGTTTTACACAGGGGTATCCCAATATCCCAAAGGTTCCTAACAAATACCCTTGCCATTTAACCGCAGGGATTCACAGAAAGCTCCAATTACTGTTGGCAAAACAAATAAAATAGCACAACTCACTTCAGCTTGAAATCTCAGACTTCCAATGCCAGACCTCTCATTACCGCATCAGAGAGCTCCGTTCCTACCATTGGTGCTGCTCATGCTTTTTAGAGAGCTCACGTTGAGAAGATCGGGTGCAAGAATGGCTAAGACTCCTGGAAAGGGGAAGTCTGGAAAGTCAGGGAATGGCTGTAGGTGCTACGACGCTGCCGTGCTGTTAACAAACTGTTATTACGGCTCTCTGCCTTGTTCCTGCACGCGGTTAATGCCATCAAAACCACCATAATCCTTCCCTTTCTGAGTGAAGACATGCCTGGTGTTCCCTCCTCTTACTCGAGGGGGAAACACAGTTTCATAATGGTCTTGTACAAAATCCACTCAAGCCAGTGGAAAATTAATGCAATTAACTTAATGCACCTTGAAACAGCCCCCTAAATTGTAAGTCTACAGTCCAGCCGTAGCAGGGCACTGAGGGCAGAGCCACCAACTCCTTCAGCTAGGTAAAGCTCTCCCTGCACCTCAAGTTTAATTGAAACATCAATTTTTCCATCAAAATGTACCCTTGAAGTAGCCACACGCAAACAAAGAGTCTTAACAGTGTGGTGGAAGGACACAAAAGAGGCAAGGTTTATGGGAAGAAGTATTGCTTTTTCTTAGACCAATTCGTTTGCTATATAAACCAGACAAGCTTCTTTTTTCATAGGGTTTGAAGGTGATATAAGGAAGAATGTGAATGCTCAAAAGGCCATTTCATCCACCTACATCAGCTGAAATAATACAGCACATTTTCTATCCCTATAAACTTCAGAGAAATAGGCAGACATTCATGTTAAAATTTTATATTATACAAGGGATATTCTACCTCACCTACACAAACATGTAATTGTTTCTCAGGAACTTCAAGCTAAAAACTGAAGCCACGGGTTGAAAAACATGCATCAAGAAACTTAATATACCACTAATTTTGCAGAATATTAGGACATCAGGAACATGCAAATGTTACGATTATGCATCGTAGGCTCCTAGCTGCATTTGTGTCTGTGCTTAAAGGCCGCAGAGACAAAGCTAGAAAAAAAAATACACAGAAAAGGAATGTGAAGCATATGAATATATTGCAGGAAAAGATATTTTAAAAAATCCATAAAGAAGAAAGTGATGGAGGAAGAAAGATTTGCAAAACTGCTGACAGCCCTGAAAGGGGAGCAGCAGCTACTGCTGAGTATCGAGTACTGGGCAAGAGCAGCAGCTCACATTGAGCACCCAAATATGCTCCTCAACAGACAAACCCAGAACATGCAGGAATTCGCATGAAAAGCCTCATGTGCAAAGACCTGTCGCTATTTGGCTACAGCATCAGGATTTTTATTTTAATTGCAGCCTTGAATCTACAGCACGAGAAGTAGCACCTCAGCTCCCTGCTTGGGAAGTCAGGAATAACTCCCCCGACTCCTGCTTCCAGAAAGCGTGATGGGTTTAAAGCAATCTAGGGAGAACCTGATAATAAAGTTATTCTACCTTTAAATTAATATAGAAGTCAATATCTTTGAATACTGTAGCTTCCTAATTTAAACACATGGGATAAAAAGGTCCTAAGAAATAGTTTTATTAATTTAAAAGAAAAAGAAGGTAAAAAGGAATAAAAGGACAGTGTGCAACAGAACTAATCTCAGCTTGTAATACTGCTCTAGCTAACCTCTTGCATGGGTCCTGGATCTGTACAAATGAAGAAAACGGTAAAAGTTAAATGTTAAAAAAAATTACCACACCAAATACACATTGTTAATTTATTATTAATAATTCATTATTAATAATAAAATAATTAATGTTTTATTAGTTTGTATTATTAATTGCTATTTTATTATTATTTTACTTATTTCAGGGAGCAGTAAATTCCTACAGTGGCACACCACATGCCTTTCCCAGGAAGTCAGAGGCAAAGGAGGGATGATCCTCCAAGGCACTGGAATGGAGAGACTCATGTCCATTAAGACATCTGCCCCTAGCTGTCTTAAAAAATAGTAATTCTTATTTGCATTATCAAGATCATTCCAAGTTGAGGAAAAAAAAAAAAACGCTAACAGACTCTGAATAGCATCTGCAATGTGTTATAACTGCTTATTTCTTTTATTTTCTATCTCTTGCGTTACTTGCATTTTTTTTAATTTTGTGTTTCTCTTTTTTTAAGTCTCATTCATGAGTGCTAAAGATTTATAAATGTATTCAGAGAACACACAAATTTCCCCAAATGTATTTTTTTTAAATTAAATGTAAAGATTTTTACAAAACCTCAGTTAAATAAAAACATTTCACTCCTAGGAGTGAAACAAAACAAAACCCCTTTGGTGTCAGTCTATTAAAGGCTGTTCCTGAACAGCGCTGGGGCACTGCCACAAAGCTGCCTTTCTTTTTACGTTCCCTCAGCACGTGATGTGGCACCATGGCCAGAATAAACGCTACTAGCAGACAACTGGGCAGAAAGTGATTTGGATACCCCATAACTTCTTTGTTCCCTAATTGTAATTAGCAATCCTAAAAACACTAAGCTCATGGGATCAGTGCCGACAGGAGTATGCTGAATTACCTGGACGCAGGAGGAAGCTGACAGGGCAATTCTTACCCTCCCTGGGATTTATAAATACTGACACTAACGTCTATTTCCTAAAAGACCATTGATTCATATAAAAGCAGCACCAAGGGCAGGTATTTGAAAAAGACAGTTAAATCTATCTTCAAGCACCATTAACTACCTGTGACCTCGAAGATGGGCTCAGCCAGGAGGAGTGTCAGTCTAATGCTGCTACCGGCATCTCGCAGGGTCATTTGCCTTTGCTAGACCACGCATTTTTTACAGAAAGGCAGAGATAATGTGTAACATAAGCAAAATAAGCCAAGTACAGGATTCCCGGGGCTATGGCCAGCCTGCCAATAACTGCCAGGTGGCTCCTCATAATCTCAGCCTCACCTGACCCTTCCTACGGTCAAATGAGGCTAACATTATCTACTGCAGAAAAACATCAGAATAAAGTAGTATTAGTAACAGGATAGGGACTTAAAAAAATGCGTCAAGAAAGAAGTAAAAGAGCTGCTTGCACACAGACAGAGCCATCCAGGGTTCTAATGTCCCTGAACACGCTGGAAGGAGAAAACGGAGTCTCCGGGAATATCCACCAGGTGTTTTGTGGCGGAAACATGCGCTGCCCAACTCCCTGCACATACGTGGGATTAACCCACACAGTGTAAAGAGACAGGTCTTAACACAGATAAAAAAATAAAATTAAATATGTTAATAGAGATACAAAATTAAACCTTGCTTCCCTGCACAGTTTGCTCTTGCAAGGAGGAGACAGTTTCCCAGTAAATGGGTAAGACTTACAGATGAAAAAACAGAGTGAAGACACGTGAGAGAGTGAAGAACTAAGGACTTCATCATGGGAAGTGACAAGAAGTGCTTCAAGCAGCAAGTACTCGACTGAGGTGTTGGTTGACTAAGTGAGCAGTCCCATTTACTGTGGCTTAGTCTATCTAGATGATGCAGGACTTCCCAGTACAACCCAGAGGTCAGAACAGCTGCCCGCAGCCCAAACTCACCTCAGGAAATTAATTTCTAAGAGGAGGAGAGAAAAACAAAACAAAACAAAACAAAGTCTTCAGGCTTTAAAGCAAAAAACAGGAATGTACCTGCTAACTCCAATTAAAAAAATGTTTTAAGCACCAGCTTGTTATACAAAAACTTACTGATAGGGATGATGGGGAAAAAGATTGTCTTACTAAACAAATGCTCTGATTTCTGCTCTAATTTCAGATTTCACCTTTAATAAAAGAATGAACAAGTGATTGTAAAGAATTGTAAAGAAACTCATCTGGAAAGCTCAGCTGGTCAGCAATAAAAACACACATCATCAAGCATCTGTTTTACGTACAAACGTTTCAGGCTTCCCTTATTTCTAACAATAGGACAACTTCTAACCACTTCTGTAGTATAAAGGACACTGCGAAGCAGAACTGAATCCCTCCAAACCATATATTCTCCTGAAGTGAAAGAAACTATTCATTCTTAAAGAAGCGCCTGGAGGGCTGAGGTCCAAGGTACACTGGAAGTGCGACTTGAGGTCTGAAAGTCAAGAGTGGTGAGCGCTGTTGGCATAAGCATATGGAGAAGAACCATATTCCCTATATTCAGTCAACTTTTTAGTAGCATAATTTCTATAAAAAATTCTTATTTTGAGACTTTCTTAAAATTCATCCATCATTTGCTTCTCAAAACAACTAACAACTCTATAGAAAAGGAGGAGAAAAAAGACACAAATGAAGGAACCCATGCACGTCAATGCAAAGTGAAGCTCTAAGGACGCACGAGAGGCTCTCCAGACTCAGCATGACCAGTTTAACAATCAATTGATCAACAGTTGAACAACCCAATTCCACAAGTTTCAGGAAGAAGTTCCTACTTACCCAGCCTGAATGAGCTCATTGAGTTTAGCTGCATTCTTGTCATCCATACCTTTCCATGAAAAAGGACAACACAGTAAATTAGCATTTAAGTTATATAGTCAAGACCCCTTGCACTTGCTTTGCAAAGCTACTGCATTTTATCCTCATGCAGGATGAATGGGCATAAATAGGCTACAATATAAACTTCCTGAAAATACTGTTTTCCCAATGCATTAGCTTTAACCTTACCACAAAATATACATATTACTCACAGACTAAATGCCCGAAGTTTTTTAAATACAACAGAAATCTTGAGTGGCTGAGCACTAACCTAACCCCACCTCCCTGTAAGAAACAGCTTGCTGCTCTTCGGTCTCTGTTGCTACGGCAGCTCAGCAGAACAAAAGAGCATCGGGCCCTCACGCGGCTGCGTGCGGTTTAAATAAAGCACAGGTAAGCGGCACTTTCTATACTGCACAGTCTTAAATGCAGTTAATTATTGTAGCTCGACTGCTATTTTCTACAACAGTAAAGTCCAGGTCGATTTACAGAACAATTAACCTCGCTCTGGCAATGCTGGGAGTATTTCTGACACACTTTTATTCCTTGCTTGTTCTACATAAAGTCAACTCCATTGCTGGGAAGCTGAGTCTGGGTGAATACCACAAAAATATAAAAACTAAGAAGAAAAAAATATTTTCATCAACCACAGAGGAAACCTCTCATAATCTGGACATAGAGACTTGCTGCTCTGGCCTATTTGGTCTAGAGGAAGAGCCAGGGAGTGGGTAAAAATAAGTTATATAAAAAAAATTAAAAATAAGTTATATAAAGAGGGAGAAGCACCGAGTGTGCTTGCATTGCCATGGTGACTGCGGGAAGCCTCATTCCCAGACGGAGCCATGGATGCTTTGGAGGCAAGATGCAGGGAAAGGGAAGAAACACTAATACTGTTTGCTATTGGCAAGGCAACCTGTCTTGCCTCATCACCTCTGTTCTGAACCAACTCAAAATTGCTCCAGTGAACACACAAAATATAGTCAGTGCAAACCCCCAGGACAGGCTGATTACTGATAAATTACAGTAAAACTCCAGGTGAGGAAATAATCTAGCAAGAAGTCTCCCAATATACAGGAATTGCATTAGAAATCGTGATGTCCACTCCCCTAAGTCTTTCTTTCACTTTCCCCCAGCCTCTGGGGTTGACAAGGTGAGGATGCATCTTGGTTAGTGGTGAAGTTTAGGCTTTTCAGTTCTTCAGTATTTATTGTTACGGAAAAATGTAAAGCCTAGAATTCTCTTCTACAAATTTAGATTTGTAGAAAGGTATCATCCCATATTTTTATTTTATGGACAAAAATAATTGTGGGTGCAATAATATCACTTACGAGCTTAAGTACTTTGTTTTCAGGAATAAAAGAACAGACGTGTCTAAACTGCCTGTATATTCACCTCTCACCTGTGGGCGTTGCACATGCTGCTTTCTGCAGATAGTAAAAGCTTAAAAAAAATCTGCTGAAGACAAAGAGGACCCATGTAATAGACTAAGAAGGTCTATAAAAAATAAACATACATTTCATGAAAATTTATACCACAGATAATGGTGGCAGAATACAGTGAATAAACACCCTGAATGACACAAGAGTGAAACTACTCTGGACATGGCTAACTTTAACAGTAGGTACTTCTGAATCTACCATATGAAAATAATTTTCAGTCATCAGGAAGTTCATACTCACATCCCCCAATCTTCTTCCTTAGTTCCCCATAGCAGATTAAGCCATAAAGCTCCAGGGAGGATTTTTTCAGCCCTTGCGAAAACACTGAAAAGCAGAAGCAGAGTTAGTGAGACGACCTAGTCCACTGAGCACTGCAACAAAAACTACTCCTACATCACAGGTAACACTAAGTTCAATTTCCAGGGAAACTACACTGAGAGGGGTTCACTGATTTCCTGTGGGTGACTTAAATTTCTGGAAAAGCAACAGATTTCTGGACAACAAAAGAAAGAACAAAAAGGATTTTAAAGAACTTAAACTAATACTTCTTAAACTAATAGTTTAACTAATACTTCTTAAACTAATAGTTCAATATGCAAAGTAAAGTTAATTCAGTTATATCAATTCTAGTATCCCTCAACTGTCTATAATTTCTAAAGCAGTCATACTGATGTCTCAAGAAAATACATATAGCATTTTTACATGAAAATTCACAATTAGGTCCAAATTTTTTGCAAGACACAAATGCACAATGATTTGATGCAAATTCCAGTTTCTATTTTTTTATGTAAGATGACCACATTTTATTCAGGTTTAGTTTTTCTCCTTTTGTATCAACACATATCAGTGAACCTCATTATTTCTAATATATTGAGATCTATAGCAGAACTGAAAAAATCTTGTGGTTTATAACTCTGACAAAAAATATGACTCTCTTTTAACTAAGAATTCAGTGTTTTTTAACTTGCAAACACTGTTAATCTCAATTTCAGGCACATCTATTTTTATCAGTACTACAACTAATCAAAGCACTGCAGTAATTCTTGAATTCCTCCATCCAATGAGATTTTAGACCACAGAGAATGAGAAACAGAATTCTACCTTATTCAGACAGCAGAGAAGCATGCTAACGACAACTTTTCTTAACATGTCCTACACAAACTGATTTCCTCCAATACTGTTTGCCATGACATTTATTTTCAAATAAAATATTAATGGCTTGTTTCATCTCAAAATGTCATTGTGCTTTGGAAAAAAAAATACATCTTAAGCTGTAAGGTGCTTTTTAAACACCTAAGTGCTCCTTCAGATAATCTTAAACTTAAAAGTATATCAGACATATAAGTCATCCTCTGACTTAAATGTCTCAGACAATCTAATCCAATGAATTGTATTCTCCATTTTCTTTGTGCTTCTTGCACTTTTCCTAGGGGCATGTGATAACACACCTTACAGGTCATTAGCGCTCCAAGTCAGAGCCATTTCTCATGCATGAGGGATTTTTAACAAGACAGGTATAGGCAGGATTTGACAGGATGAATTTACTGTCCAGAATTTTGCTGAAGATAAAAGAACTGCTTGCATACTAAAGAATTCAACTTCCATGCAACCACCATCATAATTTAAAACTCTCGGAGCACAGCATCAGAGGGACAGGAAGGCCTTCGACATATTTCTGATCAACATGCTAACAGGAGCACTGACATTCTTCACAGCATTTTCACAGAGTCCAAAGAGATATAAATTAGACTATGTGTTCAGTCTGCAAAAGGTTTCCTTTAACTTGATTCAGATTAAGCTAGAAATTCAATTGAATCCTCACTTGAAGAAGATCCAGAATATGTTGTATTTGATAAAACTCAAATATCAAAAATCATGCACTGCCATTATTGTTACAAAACACTGGGAGTTCATGTGGCTACCCAGGTTCCTTGTCACTGAAGAAGCTGGGGATAAACAGGCAGGAATGGGAAGAAGAAAATTCAGTAGTTTGGGATTCCTGGGTTAGTGAATCAATGAGACAATTTCAGGTTTATTTCAAGTGTAAATAAGTATTTCAGCTACTTATACTTGGGTCAGATTTTCCTCAAGGTGGTGAAATGCAGGAACAGGGGTCCATTTGCTTGATGATGCCATGAGTGAACGTAACATTTAGGTAGTTAAAAAAATGTTTCTTTAAATCTGGCTTTTCCATATGATTAACAGTTGGATGAACATGTATTATGGTGCAGTGAAGCACTACAGAAGCAATGATGCTACTACCAACGTCTTCAGGGGGAGTAATTTTCAAAAAAAAAAGATGAATCTCTGCATGGTCATGCTAAGAAAAATGCAAGGCACTCACACCTACCATAGTACTATTTACTCTCATCTCCCTTGTCTTCCCTCACCTCCTAGAATGGCACCAAAAAGCCTAGTGCCCCCAAGATCGAGCCCTGCGCTGAGCCCTCGTCCTCGCACACTCACCGTTATCAAAGTCAATGTACTTGGAGATCTTGTGCCACGTGCGGTAGTAGAAGTGTCGGACCTGCTCTTTGTTCTTCACCATGCTGGCCGGTTTGCCTTTCTTCTTGTACTTCAGCGCAATGTTGTTCTGGATCGCCTCAAAGTCCTTCCCATGCTGAAGAAA
>JAUBNY010000244.1:333875-346115 GCA_032275445.1 Crypturellus soui
CACCGCCCCAAACAAAGAGCCCCATTGGCCGGCGGCGCGCTGGCACCGCCGCGGAGGCGGGGCCGCCGCCCTGGCTCTGACCAATCGCAGCGCGGCGCGCGGAGGGTGACGACAGCGTGACGCGGAGGAAGAGGAGGCAGCCGCGCGCCCGCCGGGGGGAGGGAGGGGAAGCGCTCGCTGCTGATTGGCGCAAGGGAAGAACCAATGGAGCACTGCGTGGGCGGGGCTCGTAGCCATGCTCCAGATTCTCATTGGTCAAGAGGTGCTCATTTGCATGCGGTGCTCTATTTAAGCCCTGTTGGCGGTTTTGCCTCTGTAGTGGTGGCTGCCGGAGGGGAAGGCGGGTGTGGTGTCGCGGCCCGTATCGTTCTGTCAGGGAACGGGTGGCGGTGTCGGAGCCTCTTTCCCCTCTAATTGTTCACGCCTTCCTTAGGCTAGGCCGTAGGTTAAAGTTTAACTAAAATATTGCGGTTCTGGCACCTCAAAGCTGCGTAGCCTGCCTGGATGAGGAGGAGGAGACCCAGTTAGCTGGGAGAGCGCACACACTGGTATAAGGAGTCTTCTTAGTGCTTGAGTTAAAGTCTCTGTGGTGTAGATTAAGGGAACTGCTAATTCTTGCATTTTTTTTCCTGAGTTTTTTAAGACATCAGGGCTGTTGGGACACCCTCTGAGGCCTAGAGGCTGCCTATCTGCTGAGGCTTGCAGGAAATGGCGGTCTGTGTTTCCAGAAGGTTCTGGGCTCACAGGGCCCCTGACCAAGCAGAGGGGCTGCCGAAGAGCTGCATTTCACAGTAGCGTGCTTAGCGTTAATTAAATGCTCTAGTTCTGTTAAATGGTATAGGTCCTCCAAAAGGGGAGGAGGACTCTTCTGCACCATTTTGCAGGGTTAAGAAGTTTTATTCAGTGAGGTGCAGAATTACGTCAGCGGGGTTTGAATTTCACTTTAGACTCTCTCCAGCAGTGGCTGCCTGATGTCTGTATAGGGATTTCCTGATAACTGCCAGCAAAATGATTTCCATGAATCCGGCAGCTGGGGCTGTGTGAGATGTGGGGAATATGAGGTCTCTTTAATGCTTAAGGGAATTCCCAGGATATTTTAATCTTCCCTTGAGGGGAAAAAGTCTTTGTAAACTAAACTTAAAAGCAACAGATTAATGATTCAAAAACTTTGCAGTCGCATGTAGACTCTGAGGGGCTCTCGGTGTCAGAAACATCTTATGTTGAGCTCAGTTTACTTGAACAGGCCCAGAGCACATAATCTCCTTGGAAATATTCTTACCATAATATGCAATTATTCATAGTTGTGATTAACCAGGCTTATTACTCTAAATAGAACTTGTAGATTAAAAAGAGCTAAATTGCCTATTGATCTCGTCTGCTAATGTGGTCTGCTGTCTGGCTTTAAATTTAGCTGCATCCCTTCGTTAGGTTTTCTTCCTGTAAAGTGTATTCCCACGTTTTGTTATGGTGTAGCCTGAGATCTTCTAACTTAAACTGAGCCGTTTTGCAAATCGCCGTGAGCTCAGCCCGCTTGAGCGAGGCCAGCAGGAGATGATGCGTCTGGCGCGTGCGGCGCCCTGTTTTTCCATGGTGACTTGCAGGCGGATGTGGAGATGCGCTCGGTTTCCTGTGAATAACCCCGTGTGCGTGACCTGCCTCCAGCGGGCGGTTGAGGTGCGAAAACTGCTCCTGTGTGTGAATCCCTGTGAGAGAACGGGGGAAAAAAAGCTTCGAAACGGACTAGAGTGGCAGGGGCGGGTTCCTGTGAGAGTTGATGCTGCTGAAGCCGGATCTTCGCTCCAGCCCCCGGCGGGGACGCGGGCTCGGCGGCTGCCTGAGGACGCGCCCCCTCGACGGCGGGCGGAGCGCTCGGCGCTTTCCGCCTCTCTCCGCTATGCCGGAGCGCCGCCCTCTCCGCTTCGGCTCTTTCCGCGGCCCTTCGCCTCCCGCTCGGGCGTTTCCGCGGCCGGTCGGCGCCGTTTCGGGCGTTTCCGCGACAGGCTCGGTCCGTTGTCAGGGGTAACGCGGAGCGGCGGGGCCCCGCGCCGCGGGCAGGTAGGAGCGGGCGGCGGCGCCTCGGGCCGCCCGGGCGGGACGGAGGCCGCGCTGGGTGGGAGCCGGGGTTGGGCCGGGGGCCGCCCCCCGGCTCCTGGGGGCTCGCGAGGCCTGTTGCTCGCCGGCCCCCGGCCATAACGTTGCCCCCGGCGAATAGGATGGGCTCGGCGCTGTGCTGCGCGCAAGGAAGGCGCCTTAGAAACGGGGCTGAACGGGGCCCCGCGTGCGATTCGCTGATTTCATCCCTCTCCTTGTTGATTCAGAGTTGAGTTAGATTTTTACTACTTAAAGAAAAGAGTGTTAACCATTTACCGTGCTTTTATAGCATAACTTGATTTTGTCTTTTTATTTTACCGTATAGGAAAAAGTAGTTAAACCAAAAGCCATGGTTTTTGTATTGAAAAAACAGTCAGGAAAACATCCCAGCATACACGAACATAAAAACAATTTACATCAGCTCGTTTGGTGATGCTTTTCTGGTAGACTTGTGAGCTGGTCGCTACTCTTTAATGGTTGTAAACATAATCTAGGTCAGCTGTCCTACATTCTAAATGCAGTGATAACCTTTATCACATGAGGCACGTAAATAACTTTACGTCACCAAATACAGAATAGCGTAAATATATATTCTTATTTTCTGAATGGGAATTTTTACCCTTTGCAATACTTTAATTCTGCCTCACTGCTATTCTTTGTAGCAAAGAAACTCTTAACGTGTACTCACCTAAATCCAAGGGATTGTGGTGCAGTACGGTCTGTGAGCCAGTATGCTCAGCAATGAGCTTTGGTTTCCCTTGCGCCTTTTTTTTTTCTTTGCAAAGGTGGTCTCTTAGACCATTTAGCAAAGTTATTGAGGTGGAGAAAAGTGTTATTGGGAGTTGTCTGTAATTAGCATAACAATAACCCCAACTCTTGCCTCAGTTAGTACTAGTCACCTTTCTGGAAATACACATTTTTGGCTGGAAAATCATTCTTGCTCTGTATTCAAGCCAAAAAGGATAGAGAGGTCTTACCTGTAACAGTGAAGCAGACCATTTGACTTGACATGACCCGGCCAAGAGACATGATTTCTACAGCTAATTGATCTTCTTTAAGGAATTCATATATACATATACATAAAATATATTATAACTGAGGGGACTTAATGTGTTTCTGACTGCAGATGCAATAAAAACTTACGAGAAAAAATATATGGCTCTAGAAAACAAATTGCAGTGGTGTGGATTTGTATGGTAGATACAGTCTTTATTTCATAGCAAGTATTTTTTATTTAGGCATCACAGATTTTTATTTGAACCTAAGATGGATTTCTCTATTACTTAAAGTTTAGAGCTAATGTAAAATTTGTTGAAATATGGAATAACTTCTTTCCTCAATAAAATATTATTAATATTTGAATTAATATTAGAGACACAATACTGAACTACCAGTATTCAGGGCTAATTGAACTTCTGCATGTGCACCTGCAGGTTCTTGATCAGGGCACAACGTATGGGCTATAAGGCCTATGAACCCATGGGCTATAAGGCATATTGCTTTATATCTTTATTTTTTCCTCCAATTTCTTCACATACCCTTACATATTATAAATGTTTGTTTTGGACAGGTTTGCAGTGTGTAGTAGTTCCTGCTATGGCTGTGTATGTGGATCATCGAATAGAAGCTCCTGACTCGGTTGCCTCCCCCTCTCACATATCATGGCACCCACTTCACCCGCTCCTGGCGGTCGCTTCCATCAGCACAGCCTCCGGGGGCTGCGTGGATGTCTATCTGGAACAGGTGTAACAGTCAAGAACTTTACTTTTGGATGTGCTGTCATTTGGCTACTTTGAAACTTTGCTTTTGTTTTACGTACTCTTGCTTATGCTTCTTCAATCCTCCCCTCTTGATTTTAATTACTGTTCATGTCTCTCACAATTTAGGACTAGTCAGACTCATCAGTTACAGGTATTTCATAACAAGTTCCTCATTGATTATATTGATCTTTCCACTGAAATTTATTTTTTATGCTTTGTAGGTCCTTTTCTTTCTGCTGGCAACCAATTTGCCTTTTAAACTTAAGACACTTGGTCCTTGTGATAGGAGAATTCAGGTTTAAAAATAAAATGGATGTGTTCTTTTTAGATAAGTAAATAAAATGTATTAAGAAATGTAAGAAAACATCCTCCCTCTCAAAAACAAGTTGATTTGCTAGAGCCAGGTAACTGGGAAGGTGATTCCTAATGCAGTTGCTGCCTGCAGACATGCCTTTTAACACTAGAATATTCTGTACCCTCAGTAAAGCTGCCGTATTGTTCTTCAAAGAGTTAACTTCTAACTTCAAATCTAGCGGAAGCCTTCTCGTCCTTCCTACAGGAACAGAATGCAGGATGGAGAGAGCTGCTCCTAAATGCTTTGAGGGAAAAATAGCCTGGAAGAGCAGAGTGAAGCAGCTGCATTTAATATCATCATGTTTTCATTAGCAGTTTTCAAGTGGATGTATGGCCTATTATAGTGACTTTTTATGCATGTAGAACAGAAATTAATGAACTTTGTGTAGCTCACTCTTATGTTTTGCAGGATGCTCTGTTATATGTCTGTGTTCTATAAAACAGAAAAACACGTGGTCAGTTGGGGAGCAAGTGTGAAGGCGTAGTCGCACCGCGATGCCGAGCTCCTGTTGTACTGACCCTGTGCTCGATCTGTTTGCAGGGAGAACACGTGGCTGAAACGCATGTGGAGAGAAGCTCTCGGGTCACAGCCCTCTCCTGGCAGCCCTCCCGGCTGATTTTGGCAACAGGCTGGGAGACCGGCGAGGTTGTGGTACTCAACAAACAGGACAGGGAGCAGCATGTTGTCCCTCCCATGCATAGTGCTGAAATTACAGTCCTGAACTGGAGTACAAATGGTACCCGCCTTGTGTCTGGTGATAGGGTAAGTGGTGAAATACCCAAAGTGGTTTTGATGTGGAGTACAACGTTGCAAACCCCACTGACAGAAGAGGTTTGTGGAATGGACTACTAGTGGGCTACTAGTTTTGGGAGAAAAGTTCAATTTTATTGCTTTAGGTACAAATGAATGGGTGGAATAACAGAGGCACAGAAAAATTTATTTATTTATTTATTTATTTCTGTCTATGCAAGATTTTTTTGGCAGACTCAAAAATCAAGCCAAAATGCCCAGAATCAAAGTTCTGTGAGAGAGCGGCAGTGTATTTATCCATTGCACATGCATAGTTGCACTCACTTAAATACTTAAAAACATGCTAATCTTGCTTGTGTTAGTGTAGCTTGTCTTATTTTCACTAAGGCTCTAAAAATAAGTAGCAGCTATTTTGTTGAAAATACATTGTGAAGATGCATTTTGAAATGTGTCTTCATTTTTTAATGAGCTGGTTGCCATTTGATAGTGAAGTGTGAAGTTAGCTATTGAATATTTAGTATTCAGGACTGGAATATTTTGGTTTTGTCCTTGAGTCAGCAAATAAAAAATCTGTTTTTGTTATCATCTCCTTGATACAAACATAAGCTTGTCCAAGAATTTCAGTTCTTTGCTTTAATAATCCTTGTCTACAAGAGTCAAAGGAAAAGCTGATGGAAATTTTAGAAGAGCAACCAATAAGACATGAACCTTTTGTACTTTCATGTGCTATCCAGAGACAAACAGTGTGACCCATTGGTGGCCTCTTGGGAGCTGGGTAATGCAGTTTCCCAGCTGCACAGTCTTTAAGCTGAAAGAGACAGCATTACACTTGGTCAAGAATTTTGGATGGTATAAATATTGTCATCTTACTGCTGAAAATAATTTAGAACTTTGATTCTTGGCACTTAAGAGAACAGAACTAAATGTTTCCTCAAAAGACCTCAGCTGCATCCTCTGCGGGTTCGAGTTAGAACTGTGAAGTGCAATCCTGTACTATATTCTGCTGTTACTGGACTTTCATTTCTATAATAGTCCATTAAAATCAGTGAAGAGAAATAGAGAAAACTGTAAGACATTTTTAATTGTAATTTGTCTGAATGAAACAAATGAGTTTAAACTTTAGACCACAAATTGACTTTTGATGCAGTACTTACACAGGAGGCCTCCAGTTGCAATTTGGTTCCTTGTCATTAGCATAATGACACAAATAATAAGTAGTGTAAGTCTGTTGGCCTTGTTACCGTGTGTCTCCTGCTGCACTGTCTTTTCACTTCTCTGCAGTCAGCAGGGGTGCCCCTTAACCGCAGAACCTATCGCAGGCTCTGAGGTTTGCCCCATGGTTGCTCTTTCACTCGTGTGTCTGCTTGTGTTTTGGCTCCAGGCCAGGGTATACGTACCTACTTGGTGTATAAAACTGGCAGCAAAATGACAGCTTAAGAGTGTAACCTTTCATTATAATATTAGTTACAGTCCTCAGATATAATTGATTTCCTGGTATTTTCTATCAGGAATAATCATATATATATATATATATATATATATTTCTAATTAGGAAGATCAGGAAAATAGCAGGAATCAATTTTTATTGATTCCCATTGAATTAATTGGCTAACCAGACTTTCTTTTCATTAGCTTCTGTGTTTTTTTTCCAGCTTCTGTGTTTTTTTTCCAGCTGTGATTTTTTGATTTAATGGATTCTCATTGTGGTTTAATGTCTACTGTACAAAAGAAAGGAGAAGCTGCAAAATTTCTGAAGTCTCTTCCTAGGCAGGTGATCTTCACCGTGGGACCTCACATGTTGGTGTTATGTGCACTTATTTAGACATGCAGACCATTTCATTTACTATCCCGTAGTTTCTTGCTTTTTCTTGTAGCAAGAAGACAGGAAAGACAGTTACCTAAATGAATATCTGTGTATGAATCCTTGCAGAGAAAAACAAGGCCATTTTAATTTCTCTGAATGTGTCGTTTTACTAGGAATGGGTATGACCAACAAGGTTTTTTACACTTCAATTTTAAATAGATGGGTGATGTAAAGGTATTCTTACTCCTTGTATCTTGATTTTAGGCAGGAGCAATGTCATTTGTCGTCTAAATAAAAGTAGGACAGGTATTGCTCAGTCAATAAAATAATATTTACTGAGTTGTTCCTTTTGTGTGCTGGGTTTGGATTCTCGTCTATGGAACATGTAATGAATTAACTGTTTGCTCTTCCTAGCATGGGGTCTTGGTGCTGTGGAGAATGGACCAGCGAGGTCGAGTGCAGGGTTCTCCACTGCTGAAACACGATTATGGCAAACACATTTCTCACTGTCTCTTTCGGCCACCTGCTCCTGGCGAGTAAGTATGCTGCCTCGTGGGGAGCACTGGCGGGCTCGGTCCTTCTCTCCTTCCGCAGAAGGACGCCCCTTTTCCCAGATAGACTTTCTTGTTGTCCCTGCTTGTTTGCAGGGATTTCAGGCAGCTGGCCAAAGCAGCGGTGAGTGGCGATGAGAAGGCTTTGGATATGTTTAACTGGAGAAAAGCTGGAACAGGGCCACCTTTGAAAATGGGTCCACAGGAAGGACTGTCCTTCTTTATCACTTTGACAGATGGTAAGAACTAAAACACGTTTCCCATCTGCTGAATATTTGTCTCCTTAGTGCTTCAAAACAGTTCATTGCTAGGTAATTATGTTTCCATAGATTCAACAGGATATAGTATTCATAGAAATTGGAGTGTCTAATAAGAAAAAAATGTATGAAAGTGCTTACATCTTCAGGGTGAAGCAGTGCAAAAAGAACTCTATGGATATTGTATTAGCCAGGTTCCCACCCACATTGAGAGATTAGTGGATACTCTGTCCTGTTGATACTAATGAGGCTTGTCTGCTTTTGGAAGTGCAACAGCTATTTGTGAAAGGAGACAGTAGTCCTTGTTCTGATGTTTCTGACAAGTGAAACATCTTATTAGAGCTCTGAAGAAACACAGACTTTAAAGAGCTGTGATTAGTTACTGCTTAACATGTGCCTCTCTTCAGATGGAGAAGCACATTCTAACACCCAAAAGTAAATGGGAGTAGAAATTGTCCTTATTTTGTACAGATTGAAAATACATGTGTTTTCTGTAGCCTTCTTCCTAAAATTCTTTTTCTTTCTCTGGCATGTGCCTCCTTGCCAGTTTTTCTGGTGTTGCCTTTGTCTCTTAATCTGTTAGCTGGAAAGTGTGACCAGCCTACTGAGCGTGATTCTGTAGGTGACTTGAGTGTTCAGTTCTCTCAAACGAAGTATTAGCAGCTCTTAAAATCCATTTAAGCTATGCTCGTTCCACAACGCAATTATAGCATAATTCATTAGCAAGAATGAGACCCATAACTAACACCAGTACAGCTTTACATTAATTGCTGGAGTGCTGGGTGTTTATTTTGCAGAACACTGGACTTGCACCTTCATTTGGTTGATGAGATACAAGGTGCTTTGCCAAATGTGAACTATTTAAATATAAAAGCCACACAGAGCATTTTTGAAACAAACGTCCACCAAGGAGTCTTTGCTTAGCTGTGTGTTACAGTGATTTTTGAGAACAGGAGTTTTCTGGTGACGCCCAGCACCATCTAGGGACAGACATGCTGTCCTGCAAGTGTCCTTACATTTTCTTTCAACTGCTTTGTGTATGACAGGGTCTGTGCATTATGTGAATGAGAAAGGGAAGACAAGTGGTATGTTGTCTATAGACAGTCTTGTCCAAAAGCTTCTGTTCATGGAGAAAAGAGATGTTTTAGTGATAATAACAGAGAACCTGCTGTTGTCCTTGCATAAAATTACTCCTGAGGGAGAGGCAGAAGAGCTTATGAAGGTAAGAGTCAGACTGCAAGGTAACAGAAATATTTTGTTTTTATGACTATGTGTTAGTGTCTTTTTGTCACTTTTTTTTTGCTTACAAAGGAATTGACTCCTATTTTTCCATCTCAATAATACCTTGGATAAACAAATATAAGATTGTTTAAACATGGAATAAAAAGGTGTATTCCTGAACTGGGAAAGATGTTTTTTATCTTGCCTTCCTGATTTTTTTAGCTGTTTTCCTTTTGATACTATATTAATCTCTTTAATCTTCATTTATCCAGTCTTAGTGAATTAGTAATTGAAACTTGATACTCTTCGAATTTCTGTATAATTTCACTATAGCCAAATGTTTAGCAAAGTGGATGTGGATAAATGGCTGATAGTATTCTCAGATTTATACTCAGTTCAGAGCTACCTTCACTTTCAGGTTAGTGGCAACCTTACCCTATCCCTCTTGGGGATATTGTCTTTGCAAGTGTGAAAGGAGGTTTTGTTCTCATTTTATTGAAGTGTTCAGAGTTGCAAGGACTAGAAAGACTTTAAAAATAGTAACCCACAAATAGTTATGTCATGACACAGAAATGGCTATAAAGGGATAAACAGCAAACAAACTTCATCCTGGACCATAGTTGTGTTAGACAACTGTGCTAGAACAACTATCTTTTGCTTAGATTTTCTTCTAGAATAACAATTTAAAAATGGATTGGACACTTGTGTATTACAGGAGTGTCTGCTTTTAATTTATCAGTACTTATTTTTGACTAGAAGTAAGATCTGATGTGTAATATTTTAAACAGTGTTGCTTGCTAACATTCCTTCTATTGCTTTTATATGTGATATACCTAACTCATTTAGTGGTGGTAGCTGTCTGAGGGAAACTGTTGGTCTGTCTGAACTGTCTAGTAATTCTTACACTTTAACTTTGCAACCACACTAGAAAATTCAGATACCTAAAGTCTGTCGATATGGATCAATGTTCTGATTTTTTTTTTCCTGGTTAACAGGTGAAGTTGAGTGGCAAGATGGGCCATTCTGCAGACATCATTTTAATAGACCAGTGTCTTATTGTTACAGCAGTAGGTGAGACAGTCCTCAGGTAAGAATCTCGTTTTAAAGCTGCTCTCCTTTTCCAAGAGAGATGCCAGCTGAAAGAATGTCGTCTGCAGTGACTAAAGTTTTTCCTGAGCTTGTAGTGTACATTATTTTTTCATTCTGTTTCTCAAAATAGATTTTTGATTCTCTTTATTTTCTTGAGGAAAAGCTCTTTATGTTTTTCTTTCTCTCAAGATATTTTTATCTGCCAATGCTACCCAAACTTGTTCCTTTCTGAGTGCCTTTATGCATTTCTTTCTGAAAATAAATTTGATTTCGTGCATTTGATTTTGTGCATTGACAAGGAATAGATTTGATTAACAATATTCAACAAAATGCATCTGGAATCCAAAGGGCTAGTAGGAACAGGGATTATCCTTTAAAAATGAGAAAACATGAGAAGGAAGAAAAATTATAACTATATATTTTTTTTAAGCACCAACAAACACGGGTTTGTTTCTGACTTCTTCCTTCATAGGAGAGTATCACAATATGTGCAGCAGAGTAAGAAGTCAGAGGAAGAGGAAGGAGATTGTTAAGAAATTCACATTCCAGAGGAAGTTGCTGACTATTTCATCTTAAAAATTAAATGATCTGGGCATTCTGGAAGCAGCAAATTAATGCCACATATAGCATCCTATTGACCATGTTTAGCGAGCCACCTGGAAGGAAAAGCATTGTTAAAACTCTCTTGTTTTCTGTCCTTTAGGTTCTGGGATTTGGACCGAGGTGAGAACTATGTGCTCTTCCCAGATGTGCAATTTGGCTTTGAGGCAGGAGAATGCATTAACTGTGTTTCTTACTGCAGTGCTAAAGGTGAGAATCTGTGGTCTCTGGTTCCTAAACCTTGTCAAAGCATCGCTCTTTAGTGCCTTGTAGCCATTTTAAATATTTATCTTTCTGCTGAGGAAATATTTTGGGAGAGTTGTAGTTCAGATCAGAAATGTCCCTTGTGATGAGGCAGTGAGAGAATTCAACACTTGCTGCACTTTGACTTGCGGTGTGGAGTGACATGGAGATAATTCAGAGAGCCCGAGCTGAATTCTGTTTGGTACTGAAGAGCAGGATGTGCTCCAGGAGTGCACCTAGTGCTCCAGCCAGCAAGAGCCTTTCAGTCTACAAGGCCACACTAGAGCTTATCCAAAGCAGAGCTCTCCAAATGTGCACTGGGTCCTTGACGCAGCCTGTTCCTCTCTGCATCACTCCTGGGTGTAGGCCTGGACATGGCCAGGGGCTGCTAGAATTGATTTCAATACTGACTTATACTCCAGATGAAACTATTGAAAAATAAACGATGAGTATGAAATCATTGATATGATTGAGAGAACTTCACCTGGTAGCTTAGAAAATGACTCTCTCTCCATGAAACTTCTCCTGTTGTTTTCCCAAAAGAGTTCAGGCTTGTAGGCAAGGCAAAGCAGGGAAATCTCCTAGAAGACTTCTCACGACCTCAAAACCAGTATTGGGCTGCCTGCTCCTTTGTTCAGTGTTGGTTTGTTTTTTCCTTTGAAGTGAAGTCTCTAAAAGGTTTGTGACTGGCAGGGCTTCTGGCAGCTGGCACCGGCAAAGGGCGCATTGCGATGTGGAAGAGAGCGACGGTGCCTGGCCGGAGCGCCAGAGCGCTGGATGGCAGGGATGGCTGGAAGCTCCAGGCACCTACGGAACTTGACGGAAATATCACTCAGATACAGGTAAGATGGGAAGGACTTTTGCATTTTAGGAAGACTTCACAATGAATGTGAGTGAGTTTTTTCTCTTTTTTTCCCCCAAAATCAGAAAGTAAATGATGCCTTGTTTAATAAATACTTTTTTTTTTTTACATGGCATTTATGTCAGACTCTGCATGGGTAATAGTAGATTTTCTATTATAAATTTGCAGATCCAACATTTCAAAACATTTCTACTGCTTTTTTACATTATTTTTAATACTGAAAGTTATATCGATTCATTGTATTTTGAGATTTATTATTAATCCCTTTTTCATTAAGCTTCAGGATTCAACATTTGTTATTTGAATTATTTTTAATTGTTATTGTAAACTTAAGCATAAACATTGTCTTTCCATATTTACTTGTTAACATTTTACTATAACAAAAGAAATGAGTGCTACAGTACTGACATTTAAGTGTGTACATTAACAAATAAACAAAAAAAACCTTTTTGACCACTCGCCATACTCTTAAAAGATAAACAAAGCTTTCTTCTAAATTCCTGTGGAATTTTCATTTTGTTTGTTTGTTATTCACTAGTCTCAAGTTGTGTTTTTATTAGATTTTCTTTTAGAACTTAAATTAATCTGATGCTTTGCTGAATACATGAGAACAATGAAAATCAAACTTCTCTGGTGCCTTACAAGACAAAGTATTTC
>JAUBNY010000244.1:352629-381373 GCA_032275445.1 Crypturellus soui
ATTAAGACACTATCTTTGACACTATTATTTGACACTAAGACACTATCATTTGAAATGGTCAGACTTACCCTAAATTTTACTACAAGAAAAATCATATGGACAGAAGTTTACCTTACCTTTCTTGCAGTTTTGCGTCATGAGACTTTCATGGGCTTCGGTCCTTCAGTTAAAGTATCAAGCACACAAAAAAAAAAAAAAAAAAAAAAAGCCTTGTGCTTTTAAGGTAGAAATCAGCCCTGGAAAAGAAGCCACATCTTCTCTCTCTGTGTAGGAGCTTGTGCCAACTTTTCAGGAAACAACTATTTAGAAATTATGTATCTGCTTGAGAGCAACTTGTATGAGAAAAGTTCATTAGAAACCCAAGGCATCAAAACCACAAGGCAGCATCACACAGTGACCTAGGGATTAGTAGGAACGTACGTGCAGTGGAATATTAGAGTCCAGAATTCCTTTTGGGTTTACAATGGTTTTTCTTTCTGTATTTTTCTTAAGATTAGACAGCCTTTTAATATGAAGTTTTGTTTTTAGCAACTAGTCAATGCAGATATTACTAAACGCTGGTACTCTTTCTGCACCAATAAAATAAAATACCGAGCTCATTAATAACTAGAGAGAGTGCAGATTGGGGTCCTATATCATAACCAGTTATGCAAGCAACGTAACAAGAAATCTTGAGAAAGTTGTTTTCAAGTGTAGTATCTTGTGCAGCCCGATAGAGGACAGCACAATCTAGAAATATCTTTTCACTGATTTCAAATACTGCATGGTATCAGCATGAATAATCCATTTATCTGATCTCCATTTATCTTGAAATCAGAATGAGTAAACTCATCAGAAAAGGATTATAATATATTACTTCCCTTCCCCCTATCCAGCTGAGGCAAAATCTTAAAAACTCTACTTTTTATACAAATACTATTTCTGCAAATGTGCAGAGCAGACTAGAAGTGGCGTTGCCCATGTGTGAAGTGTTAGGAGGTAGGAAGATAAATATGATTGATATTGAAATATAGAGCTACTGGTCTAGATAGCTGAGCCTGCTTCCTGGCAGAATGTTTTATATTTTAAATATTTTTGCAACATTTTAAGTATAGGCTAATGAGGGCCCTGCATAAAAATTAGAAATTCCCACTTCCAAGGGAAGTGCGAAGTACTGAGATTCCACCTTTTGTAAGAAAGAGCTTGAATTACGTAGAACTTATTTGTTGCAGAGTTCCAGGGGATGGAGCCCTCGGCTGTGAAGAGCCTCAGGATGTCACACGTTGCATCTGTGTCCTTGGCTTCGTGCTGATGGTGCAGGCAGAGCAAATCAGGGAATAGGTGCAGGATGAGCCAAGATGTTCCTTGCTGAGTGCTCACAAACTCGTTCCCCCAGTGGGCACAGCTGTTTCACTGGAGGATGTAGCAAGACAAGGGAAGCAAGGAGTGAAAAGATGGAATTCAGCTCCCTACCTAGCTTGAATGAGCAGGAACTTAGGTGCTGCTGTGGTTTATTCGTTGTTAAAAAGATTCCTTAAATCCCTGACTAATAGAGGTAGTTGACAGGCCTTCTACAAACTCTTTGAGTTTTCTGCTGTTTTCCATTTACCATTATGTTTGACCAACAAAATATTTCAAAAGGAAAAACCTTTTAAAATATATGTTTATATTATAATAAATGCATCAGGGATATCTTGGGGATTCAGTAGATGTTGATTCTGTGGATTTCAAGTTGTGTCATAGACTGAACGAGCTCTAAATGCTTAGGCGAGCTAAGTGACATGGCTTTGCAGTGCTTTTTATGAGGTTGAAACTCTTGGCAAAAGTAAAAGTAAGGTCTTGTATCTCACCCCCATTCTGAAAAAAATATATTTGCATGCATTGCGATAAGTTATCATCATTATAAAGTTAGTCCTTTTTTAGCTTTTCTTTATATTCATGTACTGATAAGGCTGCAATTGTTTTATATCCTTTTCTGTGCTATTTCTTGTTGTCTTTCCCTGTGTCAGGACCACTGTGGAGTACCCAGAGCTGCGGAGTCACGTCCCTCTCTGCCATTTCTGGGACCAGAGTGAACCAAGACTTTTTGTATGTGAAGCAGTCCTGGAGACAAGCTGCCAGTCTCCAGAGCAGAAGGAAGAGCAGCCGGAGAGCACAGTATGGTCTTTTGGTTTCTTCCTTTTATCTTGCTCTGCATGGAGGTCTCCCTCTCTCAGTAGCTAACTGCCAACTCTTCACTAACTTGCAGGACCAAATTGTATTTTACACCTTTTCACAATAGCAAAAACAATTTTGCTTTTATTGTTCACAAATAATCTAATCAAAAAACTGTTTCACCTGATGAACAATTTCCCTTTCCCCTGTACTTATAGCACTCTTTCATTTCATCTGTACAAAACTATCTCATTTTGAAGAATATTCCTTTGATTTTAAAATGTCCATGTTGATTTAAGTGCTCAGATTCATCCATTATTTTAGTTTAATCTCTCCCAGTTAGAAATAGAAAGCTTTGTTTCTTTTACTGATTAAATGACTTAGGTTGTGGAAAGACCAAGGTGGAAAGGAATTGAGTGTCTTAAACCTTGTTGGCATCTTCCAGCAAAGAGGGGAAGACTTCAACCCAGTATTTCTAATACAAAGAAAAAAATTGTTTGACTTCTGCATAATTTTTGACAGATCAAAAGTATAAAATGTGTAATTTCTTGGCCCTTATTCAAAAACCGTTTTAACTATACCCTTGTTATTTAACAAATTAGGAGGGTGAGTAACTTCAGCTTTAATTTTGGTTTAAGCCAGGTCAGGATTTAAACCATTACAGAAACTATCGTAGGTGACTAGAATATTCTCCCATATCTCTCAGCAGTGTTTGAGCTGCTGAGATTATAGCAGAAATAGTGCCACCTTACAAATAGAAAGTGTAAAACCCGTATTTCTCTGAGTCAGATCTCTCCAAGAGAGACTTCCAGGTGCGCAGTCGGCTGCCAGGGGATTCCTTCCAGCCCGGACAGGTTGGTTCCTGCCAGGCCGCTCCTCGCGGCAGGGCCGCAGCGCCACGCGGACGGACGTGTTGGCCCCGCGCTGCGAGGAGGAAGCCTGCGGCCCTGCCCTCCCTGCTGCGGGTCGGGAGTGGGGCCGCTGGGTGATTTGCAAGAGCAGCTTCTGCCAAGTGAAAATGGAAAATAAAAACAACATGAGAGAAGGATATTGCAGCGTGAAAAACAAAACAATACCTTGCTTCCTTTTCCAGCTGGATGTTTTGATTATATCATTCTTCAGCACTGAAGAGCATGGCCTTTTGCTTCAGGAAAGCTTTCCACTGCCTTCATCCTACCAGGTTCTCTTGGGCATCGAGGTGCCACATTATTACTTTGCAAAAAAGGTGAGGAGATCATTTGCAATTCCTTTCCCTCCCATAAACTTAGATTTTTTCAATGCTGTAGCAATTGGTTTCATTCAAACTGAGTCTGGAGCGCGTAGCAGCAACTCCAGTGATAGTGGCTGCATCGTGTGCAGCAGTGACATGGAAATCATTCTAATATCAGTTTTTCTGGCGGAAATTGTAATGAATTGGCTTTTCCTTTTTCAGGTATGCATCCTATAGCTTCTTGGAAACTTGAATGTGGGTCCAAAAGAGCAGCTTAACGTGATCAATAGTTACCTTTATGCTGGAAATGATGAAACTTAAATTGCTTATGGAAAGGATCTCAGGTCATTCTGTGACCTAAGTTCCTTGCTGTCTGTTGAGATGGTGATTTGTACTGCTGCCTTCTTCCAGGAGGAGCTAGTGGAGCCTGCTCGGCCAAAACACTTACTGAAGGAATGTGATATTAGTGCACCTCTAATCCTTCAAGTAAGGCATAAATCTCACCTCATTTAAGTTAGGAGCATTATTAATCAGGGAGTCTTTATCTCGACTTCCCTCTGTTTCAGCGTATTTAGATTCAGAGCAGGACTCTGCGGTGTAGCCCCTTCCCAAAGAACAGACCACATACAGTAGTCTTCTCATGCAGACCTAACTTTTAGAATTGTACTTTATTTTGCCTTTTTTTCCATTAATGTGAAAGGTCAAAGATGATCTGCTGCATTTCCTTCCCCCATCATATTTCATGTCACTTTACTTTGGTATTACATCTCTCTCTTTTTTTCTCTGTATCGTTATTGCTGCCTTTAGTTGTTTTTTCAGAGAGGATGTGTCTATAAACCTGTAAGTATCTATAATTGCAGTATTCTACCCCTCTTCCTTCAACTTACTTTTTTCTGTTTTCCTTTTTTTCCCCTATAGTAGTTTACTGCATTTTGAGGTCTAAATTACTTGTTCTGTACTAATTCATCTTGCAAACCTGATGCAATATATACCCAAGGTTATTTTAAATATAGAAAATAAAATTGATGCAACAAGTTTTACTTGATTAAGTGTCAGCTCAGAGGTTCCCCTTATTCATTATAATACCTTTCCTGTCCTTGTTCCAGAAATTCCCCAAATTTCAGACAAACCCATTTCTCTTGCTGCTGAAGTTTCAGAGGCTCCAGAACTGCCAATTGTACAGGAAAGGGTTTAAATCCGAGGCTTGGTGTTCACCTCCTGTGCAGGCAAAAATAAAAGCATTGGTTCTAAATTGTTACCTTTAGAATAACAGACTTCTCTTTGAGAAGAGATTAAACTTAAAAAAGTTTATCTGAAATCTTCAGAAATCCAAGGACTTAGTAGTTATTTTCAGAGAGTCTTAATTACAATAGTTGTTGTTGCACCTGTATCTCCTAGACATTGGTGAAGTATTGTGGTTGTTTATTAAATATCATGCTAGACTAATCTCTTCTGTGATATTCTTATTTATGGACACTTGAAGTTGTGACCTGTTGTGACTGTTCACTCTTGATCACCATCCCACAGAAGTAGAAACCCTGGACTCCAGTGGAAATAATCAACTAATGAACATCCTTCAGACATGTGAAGGAATTTTCTCCTGCTTGGTACCTAACTGATCTCGTTCTCATTTTAGTCAGGAGAAGCTGACACAGAAGGACAAGCAGAGTCTGGCTCAACAAAGGTCTCTCAGATGGTTGCCCGAAGACCCATGAGAGATTTTGTTGGATTAGGAGACTGTGATAAGGCTACCCGGGATGCCATGCTGAACTTCAGCTTCCATCTGACTACTGGAGACATGGACGAGGCTTTCAGAGCCATAAAGCTGATCAAAAGGTATCGTAAGTGTTTGTGTGTTGTCGTGGGTAGTTTATTTTTATTAAAATCTGTATGAAGCTATAGTTTTTCATTTCCCCTTTTGTTTTTCAAGCAAGATGAGATACTTTTACAGACATTTAACATAGTTTTTTTTTCTTTGTCTATAAGCTGTTGTTGCAGACCTTATGCATTCTTTTTTACTAAATGGGGCAAGGTGAATTGATAACCAGATTTTGCATCTGAATGGCAAAAAGCTCCCATTGTGACTAGAAGAGAACTGAACATTCACAACTTTATTTATACATCTAAAATAATCACAGTAATACCAAATATTACAAATTTACCAACCATATAGCTGATTTTTAAATTTAAATGTACATTATAATATGGATATTGCAATATTAGAAGAAATAATATAATGTCTTTTAAATATTCCAATATCTTATTAAAAAAAATGCAATTAATTATAGCATGTTATTTCTAGAAAACATAGAGCTTTTCCAGAAAGTAATGCAGACAAACGAATACAAATCTTCGTTGGTTTTTACAAACCTACTGTTAGAAGAAACTCTGTCAGCTTTTGGTATTGTACCCTGATAGCCTAGAACAAAGCACTTGTTCTAGAGCATCAGTCTCTGCAGAGAGACTAGTTGCTCACTTTGAACATGGTGCAGAGTGGCAATTGGGGTTGAGTTTCTTATTACATCAGAACTGGGTGCAGAAGAGAACTCAAGAGCCAGCTTGATGATCACTTTTTACCAAAGTGTGGCAAAGTTTGGTGGACGTAACGATAAAGAGGAAAAGTGACAAAGTCACCTGGGTGCAACACAGCAATCCTTAAGAATTTGTAACATTCACAGCTCCTCATCCTTCAAACTCCTCATCCTGCGTGTGCAGGGGGGTTGGACTAGATGACCGTTAGAGGTCCCTTCCAACCTTAAGTATTCTATGATTCTGTGAAACTGATGGGTAAATGTGCTTAGAGTGGCATCCTTAAGTGTTCTTAAAATCTGTCATTGCCTCTAGTTACTATTCTAGGTATTTCCATGTAATAGTCTCTGACATGATGGTTTTTGTTCCTGAAAGTCATGTGCACTTGGCACTTGTGAGCCCTTGTAAACATCACGCCTGATTTTGAGGGTGCTAATGATTTTCATTTCACTACTGGGTTAAGGTACCAGGCAGGTCCTTTTCTCTCATGGCTAAGTCTTCGGTGGCCACGAAGCCTCAGTGTTCAATGCGGATGTTCCTCTGACCACCGATGGGCAGAGCCGGGTGTCCCTAACACAGCACTCTGACCTGGAAATGTCATGGCAAATGTGAGCACAAGCTGAGGAGAAAATCCTTTGGGCTGAAGTGTATGTTCCCAGTAGCCCTTTCCAATAAAGCAAGCTAATAGTAGCAGGGGTCATTAGGGAGCCCAGGTGACCTTGCCACATCATAAGACTGAAGTGGATTTTCAGCACCCTGTGTGGCCTCTGGGTACCCTCTTCCCTATCTTTATAGCAACATGGCCTATCTTTATAGCAACAAGACAATCCCAAACCTCAGTTTGAGGATATAAAAGATGTATCTGAGGAAAAAAATTGCAACTTAGTATTTCTTCATTCCCTTACTTTACTATTAGTGTGGTTGGAATTGTACTTTTTGCTTTCTCCTGTGTGGATTGTACTTTGGCTTCAAGAAGGAGATGCAGCTAATTAGAAAGTCTTTGGGGAGGAAGAGATGAAGGGACTAAAGAGAATTGAAATTTAAACCCCAGCTAGAAATTATCATTTGTGCAATGAGTTTTCTGCTTTCTCACATTGCTTGTTTGTTAACTCTAAAGGAAGAATAATTAGCAGTGGTTTCCTCTAGCTTTCTTGAATTGTTCTTAGGGAGCAGGAGACAATTATCCAGACAGAAAGAGTGTGTGTGGCTGTTCTCTCACACACTCCCTGTCTGCTCCAGCTGAACCCTGTTTACATGTGGCTGTGACGTCCTGTCAGGATTCGGTAATCCAATAGTCTGTGCTGTACAGCAGAGGGGAAGGGCAATATAATATAATATATATATAAAATTATGTGCATTATACATATGTATATAGATGGAGTCCATCCAAGTAATAATGGAGGGCCTCCGCCCACGAGAGCGAGCGCTGTGATGTCCTTCAACCCTCAGTTTTAAATTATAGCAGATGCTGCTGGCGCGCGGCTGCGGGGCCGCTGTGCTCGGTGGCTCGCCGGGCCGGGTGCTCAGCAGGGCGACTCCACGTAGTCGTTGTCGAGGCCGCGGCGGAAGCGCGCGGTCAGCGTGCGGCTGATGACGATGACGCGCGGCGCCATGCAGTCCTCACGCCGGTGCAGGATGTTCCAGATGAGGATGGCGGCCGCCAGCGTGGCCAGAAGGCACGCTCCGATGTTCAGGTAGCAGGACCACGAGAGGTTGGTGTACGGGCCGATGCGGTAGAAAGTCACCAGGCCAATAACCAGAACGAAACCTGCAAAGAGGAGGGAACAAATGTTTTGTAATGGGTTATTTTATATTTCTTCAATAATGAGACATCTTAGACTACTTTTTTCTTCCCCCATCCTCTTGTTTAACTAACACAAATGTCATCTTTCTTATTCCCGCTGGCAATGCAGCAAGCAGGTATATTAATAGTAATAATAATGAAAATCCTTTGGTCAGAAGGAGTTATTCTGTAAAATGTGTATTTAAGGCAGGTCACTGTTATGAACTGCAAATATGATGAATAGCAGTATATGTTATAGAAATAAAAACAACAAAAAAAAAGAACAACCACCAAAACAAAAACAACAACAAAAAAAGGCAGAATAAGTGGGACCCTATGGCTCCATTTTTTCTGTACTGGAAAGAAAAGTGTTATGAGGGAATAAACCAGGCGGGAATAGTACTGTGCCACCAGAAGCCATCAGAGCCAAGGTTTCTGTTCCTGCACATCAGTCCTTAACCAGAATATCATAAAAGCTGCTAACTGAGTAATAATTCTGCACTTAGCTAGAATTTCCATCCAGATGGCATCATGTGCAAATACTAAAATAAGTTTTGCATGTTCTTTTGGATATGCTCTGTGGCTATATAATAATGTTGCCTATTTCACAGATGAAGTAACTTCTAGCTACACAGGAATCCTGTGTTAGACCAAGGGACAGAAATGAAACCCCTCAACTGCCACTTTCTTACCTGAGGCTGCCCTCCTGCTGCAGAAGGCATCAATAGTCTGTAATTACTTCTCTGTCCTCTGGGCCTTATTCTGAGAGTCAGTATTGAGAAAGACAAATCCTTATAAATTAGTGTAGAGTGAGTCCTAATTCAGAAAATATCTGGCATCCTGGGCTCTCCTGTATCTACCTAGGAGGTGACTGGTAACTCCTACAGCTCCTTGCTACCCCTCACCCTCTTAAAGCAGCCTCGTGCTGGAGATGGCAGGTACCAGAGGTGGCTGGAAGTGAAGCTGGCCTTCCTAAGAATACACAAGGAAGAATTTGGTTCTTCAGAAGGACTAGTTCTTTCTGGCTCCTTTGCCATGCTGTAGTTGCATGTGCTGTGAAGAAACGAGCTCTACATGTCTTTGAGGCTGATGAGTCCATTGTAAGGATGGCAGTTGAGAGAACACCTTTGTTTTGTCCCTAAGATTCTTATAGACATAGTGAAACCTAGCAGTAATTTCATTGTTTGGTTTATTCAAAGATGAACTACTTTGATGTTGGGGAAAAATGTAGCTACATGGAGTACATGAACCTAATTGCGCTATGGAAACCACGAATTTTTGCAATGGTTGTTTGCCAGGGCTGCAAGCTGGGTCCACAGGGTTATTTAGGACTCCACTTGTGTTCTCCACATTACCTGAACTGGAGATGGGGTCCTACCAGGTCATCATCTAGCATTATTTATAAATATATGGGTTAAAAAGTTACTTCATTTCTATTGGATAAAATACTGCATTCCGATTGAGATGGAAACGTAGTGAAGCTTTTCTCGACAAATTAAGCATAAATCTTCATTTTTTCAGCAGTACTGATGGATGACATGTTTTAGATCAGATTAAGTGTCCTTTTAAAATACTGCTTCTTGAAGCCAGGCAGATGTTATCTACATCCGTGAATGGTGCTGACTGTTGGAGGCAAATTATCTGTAAACGTCTATGGAAAGAATTGATGCTAAAATTGTTGAAGGAGAGCTCTTTGGAGAGAGGGAGACATCCTGGATTATCTGTGTAATACATTAGTTTCTTCAACTCTCCTCTGAGAGGTCTTAGTTCCCCATATTTAGAACCAAGAAAACTTCTTTTCTCCCACATTTTGTTTTGTACTTCCCAGCTCCTGTGGGAGCAGCATGTGTTGCCATGTGTTTATAGAGAACTTGTATCTTCTCATCTATATCTGAGGTCTTGAGGTCTTATAACACAAATAAATACCAATTATGCTCTTCTCCTCTGGACTGCAATGCACTTTTGAAGGATGACAGCTACTACTTTTCCCATATAAAGGCAGGAAACTGAGAGGGAGATTGTTTGTGTTTCCTGTGGCCAGGTTAGGGGCTGTTTCTTTTCCTTCTGTTTCTTCTGTTTTCAAACTCCCAGAGGAAGCAGGGCACCGAGGAAGGAATGAGAGACACAGCTTACTGATGAGTCCCTTTGGTGCATGACAGCAATTTGTATGAGGTTACTTTTCTGTTCAGACACTCTTCTCCAGTCTATATGCATTTTCATAGGGATAGAAAGGAAGAAGTGTGATATAAATGACAAAACCTATCAGACTCATTGGTTGGACTTGAAATAGTTCTAATATGCATTTTAAAGCAGGAATTCAATTTGATACTACTTTTTAAGGAGGAAGAATTCAAGATCTTAAGCAGTGTGCCAAGACTATGTACAATTACTAAAGGGCAATTGCAAATATTAATAATAGTCTTTACTCAGCTTGACATTATTTTTTTCAGGCTCTCTTAGCAGAGACAGCTGGGTGCAAGAAGACCAGCTGCACAGAGTACCGTGGTGTGCTAGGTTTGTAATAGGTGTTACTTTTCAGTGTTTCCCACAATGGGATACACAGAACTGGAGACACTGTGACTAGAAGCTAGTTGAAATCAGTAGCAGCCTCTCTGCTGGCTTGGTAGCTTTAGTTCATATTCTAGTTGTCCCTCAGTAGCCCACTTAACGGGGTCACTGCAGATTCAAGCACAGCACTTCGAATGACTGCACGTCCAGTGCCAGAGCTGCATAACTTCCCACTACGGAACTGTGACTGGTGCCTTCTGCAGTGCAGATTTCCAGGTACTTCTTGCTAACATTTGGAAATAGCAGGTGATGGAGCTTCTGGGTTCCAGCTCAAATATCACATCTGCTGGTACAAACCTGCTGGGAAAACATGTGGGATTCGTGGCCTTTTTGAGAACTAAATTCCCTGGCATGAGGCTCTTGACCGTTCTTGGCTCATTTGGCTAGGGCGAGCAGCCTTCTGTCTGTGTATTCCTTTATGGTACTAGAGAGCTGAACTGGTGCAGCCGAGGTGGCCTTGGCCCTGCGTGGCTGAGCCGCAGGCTGTGCCCGTGTGGCGCGCGGAGCCGGGCACCCGCAGAGCTCCCTGCCTCGGCAGACTGCAACGCTTGAGGGCAAGCACAGCATCTCCTTGGAGTATTTTATGTATTTGCCATGGGCTGGGCAGGATGTGATATTTAAGAAGAGAAAAACACACTAGCCTCGTGTTTTGGAAAGGGAAAGCCTAGTGCTTGGGAGAGGCTTCCCAGTGGAGTGATTCTGCTGCTTCCCTCTTGAGGAACACAGATTTTGATTCAGCTGGGACTCTGCTGCGTGGCTGTGGCTGAGGAATGGTCGTTTTTTGCCAGTTTGGAGGATGCAGCATTAGGGCTGCCTTGTTACATAAGTACCATTTGGTTGCTGGTAAGCAAATCCCAGTGCATTAATGGGATACCATCTCATATCTGTAATGAAAGAGAATAAACTAAAGTTTGGCTGCTCCTTTTTTTCACTAATGTATGCAAACAAAGTATGATCATGGGATCATAACCCTAAATGTGTTTACTGTGACAAACATTAGTATTTGGCAATCTGTGACAACATCTTTGTCTGTTGCTGTTGAATTGCTGCTGTTGCTGAATATTCAGTCAGTGCATGATTTTTTGTGACTTTCTGCTGGGGGAAAAGGGTTCTGGGACCACTCATAGCTCAGTTGTTACTGTGAACCTGCAGAGTGCAGGGCATTTCCTATTGAAAAGCAATTAAAATACCTACTAGAATAGTATCTTCTGTAGTCCTTGTTTCTTTTAGGAGGCCTGCAGATGGGAAATGGCTCTCTTCTACTCTGAATTTAGTTACAAAAATATTAAATGCTTTGGTCTGGCTTGGTTTCCTTTCTGTTTTGCAGAGATGACAGGGTTGTAGATGCACAGCCATCTTGCCTACATTAATTTTGTTGGTGGATAGTTAGGCTAGGGAAGAAGTGCTCGTCAATCGAATTCAGGTCACTTTATTGTGCATTGTGCAAAGTCCGCACAGGGGCCAGATCTTTTCTAAAACCCTGATGAGATTACTTAAAAGCACTTGATTTTCCCATAGAGCTGTTGTTTATCTCTAGTTGTTTCCCAACCCTAGCAAAACAAGCCTGCTCGGGGGGGCTTTTTCCGCTGGGGAAGGAAGCAGATAACAAATCCACTAGGAGGACTTTGGTTGGGACACCGCGGGCTGTGGCAGTGGGGGCAGCTTGGGAGAATGTTACTTTTTGAACTTGCATTTTGGGGCTGAATGCTGAGTTTCCTGTTCGCTGGCAGCTGGCTACGAGCCCCTGCCACAGTTTCAGCGCGAGAGGAGCTCGCCGGCCCCTTTCTGCTTCCCTAGCTTTTGCAGCTTCCCTGCCTTGCTTTGCCCTCTCCTGTTATTAGCACGGTGCTAATGCAGTCGCAGGGCTCTGCATGACGGCGTGTGGGCATTGGCAGCGAGACTGGGTTGGGAACAGTGTGGATTTACCTCAGGCAATACAGCCCCATCCCGCACTCTGCTGAGCCGGCGCGTAGGCACAGCGGGCTGCTGCTCTGCAGCAAGAAGCCAGCGCAGTAGCTCTGTGCAAAAAAACTGTAATTCTTCTCTGCACAGCCCTTCTTTTCAGGTACCCTTCTCTGCCAGGAAGAGGGAAAAGTAAGAAAAGAGCAGCCTGTCTGGTTTTCCAAGGTCTCCTTGCCCAGCAGAGCTGCAGGTGGGGACACTTTTTACCCTCTACCTCCCTATTACACTTTTCAGGGAGTCATTTAGCTGCTGCAAGTCACAACCCTGGAGGAGCTGCTTGTAGGAGCTCAGATTTATTTATCAAATACCTGGTTTCTATTTATCATAGATTGCCCAAGGGTGATTGCTACACAGCTTACAGAAATGCTTAAGTGAACGCCTTTTCCTGTGTCTGTTAATATTAAATATTAAATGTGATTCTTCTATATTAGATTCTGGCTCTTTGTAGCACCAGATTTAAAGCCACAGAGGGATTTTATTGTGTTTATAATGTCAGAAAGTCTTGAGTAGCTTTTGAATTTTCAACTGGGTATTGCTGAGTGCACTAAAAATTCCCTTTGAGGATGTGGAGTAGAACACGATACCCAGAATGAAGCAAGCTGGGAGTAGCAAAGATCCTTGTCATCACAGAATTACAGCAGATTCCCTGTTAGGCTGTTGTTTGGCATTTGTCAATCCCTCTTTGTCCTTAACTTGATAAGGTTGGGAGCGTCAATCAGCGAAGGCGGTGATTCCTGCCTCACGTTGGCAGCAATCCTCCACGGGGATGCGGAGCAATCCTCCACGTTGGGTTTGCTGACAGGCAGCCTGCTTTTGGTGACCCTCTCAGAAAGGAGCCGCTCCTTGAGCACAAAGCTCACTGGCATTTCCTATGAAGTGGCCATAATGCTGTTTGCCTAAGGATGAACGTGCGGGTGTTGGCACTGCGTACATGTCCCTTGGCACTTCTGGCCTCATGCAGGGGTGCCAGCGTGCGGGAAACTGCCGTCCTTCCCTGCGGTCGGGCCGGGCATGGGCGAGAAGCCCCGGCCGGAGCAAGGGCACCCGGCGGGAGAGCAGCAGGCGCCGGTGGCGGGAACGGCTGCGGCTGGTTTGACTTGGAAAATCAGCGCAAGCGGCTCATGCTTCAAGTGCTCTGTCTTTCTTATCTCCTGAGGCATCAAACACTAACAGTTCCATAGCTTTTCAGCTTTAGCTTGAGACTTGTTTACCTGGTGCAATACCTGTTGTGCAGCATAATTGTAATCAGAATATTTTCCCTTGACATTGAGGTGCTATTGCAAATTGCCAGCTACTTGTGTCTGCACTCAGACATGGAGAATATCCGTGAGTCTTCCTGCTGTGGCTGTGCCAGGCGAAGAGCTCGATCCCTTCTTGAGAGCGGCGGCCCGTTTCAGCGAGCGCTTCGGCAGTGCGTTGGCGCTGTGTCTCTGCAAACCAGCACGAGCAGCCGACGCAGCTTAAGACCTTGGCAATTGCAGGTCAGTGTGCAGACATCTTGGAAAGTGAGGTTGCTTTCTGGTGAGGTTTGTAGTCCAGGTAAAGAGCACACAGGTTTGGCACAAGGGTGAAGTAAAAGGTGTGAAGCAACAAAGCCATTTACCACAAATCAGCCGGTTACATTCCGTTGTCTTTCCTTCATGATTTTTAGATGACTTGCAGTGTGTCGGTGATTTGCTTCCTTTTCAGGAAGCGCTGGGTTTACAGCTCAGCTAGAGCACGTCTTGGAACAAATGTGCCTTGGGTGTCACGGAGGAAAGCAGTGGAAGGAAGTAATACAGAAAACAGGATTGTGCTTCTATCATAATCGTCCCACGCTTTTCTGTCCAGTGACTGCTCTGCTCTTCTGTTCTGCATTAAGATTGTCTAGAGATCAACAGATCCAAAGCTGTAGTACTCTCAAAGAAGGATAAGTGCTCTAACAGTTACTGGATTTTACAGCGCAGGGGACCTGTGGCCTTGGGTTTCCTGTGATGCGTTAAGGATCTGGAGTGAAATACGTTCTCAGCAAAAATATACGGGAGAGAAAGTTGGGATGCAAGGCTTGAAATTCAAGAGAAGTAAAATTGCAGTTTATTCAGTTGTAAACGACAAGCGCAGTGGGGACACAAAACTTCCTCCTAGTCTTCAGGATACTATCTATTAAAATAATGTAATGCTGAAGAGTATTTGGAAAGGATATTAGCTGTTATTCTTGAGGTTTATAGCAATCTTCAAATTTCTGAAACTAGGATGGGACCTAATGTGAGGAATATTTTATCCCACATCTCCCTATTATGTTTCTAACACTTCCCTCTTCAAATCTCTGGTATTTACCATGGTTCGGGGTAGGGCATGTGGCTCTAACCCCTTTGGTCTGATCCAGCCTGGCAGGTTACTGCTTGTAGCAGCTCAGGCTTCCCTCATTCCTCTCTACCCCTGTTCTGTGACTATGGACTTCCCTCTGCTGATTGCTCTTCTGCAGAGCTTTGTTATTCATCCAAAAGTCAACGTACTGAGTCTGAAACCTTTCCCGAGGGTGCAGAGAGAAGCATAAATTCCCTGGGAGAACTCTTGGCACATGGACATGCAATTCCCCGTGCGACGGCAGCTCCCTTTTTGCCATGTTCCCTTCCCAAAGCCGACAACTGACTTCGCTGCGCACGGGAGCTGCGAGGCTTTGGAGCTGTGCGGATCCCTTTGCAGTCCCTGGAGCTGCAGTGTCTCCCCTCTCCTTCCTTGCTGCTTCCTGGGCCTTCAGTCTCTGCAAGGGCCCTGTCCTTTCTGAATGACTGTCAAACTTGCATGAGTGGCAGAAGTGCAGAGAAAACCAGTGGTGCGTGGAGTCATCACAGGCTCCGGCAAGATCAGAGCTGGTCATTGTGAAATGGTGATAGGGCTGGAAGGACAATAACTTCATAATAAGGACTTTGTTCCTGCCTCAGGAGACTGTAGTGAGACCCACATGTCTCTGATGATAAAAATAAGCAAATGGCTGGTCAGCGCTGCAGTATGGAGACTTATCCTCAAGGCTTTGTCTGTCATTTTACATATCATGCTGCCAGTGACCTGTGCTTATCTCTTCAGCACTGCTTGATGTATGGCAGCGTGAAATTAAGAGAGCAAACCTGTGCTGGCGGGAGAGGAGACATGATTCAAGATTCCTCTTTCCTTAAGTTTCCTACTGGGTGAGAAATTACAGAACAATTCCTCAGAGCGTTTGGATTTTGAAACAGGAAAGAATGGGACGTGGGTACCTCCGTTCTGTGTGTGCGACAGAATAGCTTATTGGAAAGGGCAGTAGCAAGTGCTAAGGAAATGTTTAACAAGTTGTTGCTGCTTAAATATTGTTTGTTCCTTTCACTCACATGGTCTGTCTAGAAGAAAATGCATTGTCTTTAACCAATGTATTAAAAACCCTTAAATATCTTAAAACTTATATTAAGGCAGTGAGGGACAAGGACTCTTGTGTTACACAGTGCAAGGCTGAAAGTCTGATGGCAGCGAAGGAACGAGCAATAAAAGGGCCGGGAAGGGGAGTGTCCTGCGTGGTCACCGCAGGGCAGAGCTGCGGTCCCCACGCATCTCCGGGTAGCGCCCGGCAGGGGGGCTCGGTTTGACGGCCCCTGCGGCCAGTGCTGGTGGGTTGTGCTCGTCCCCTCTGTCCCGCCAGCGCTGGGGATTTCAAGGTTCAGTTGCATAACAGGTAATAGCAGGCATTTCCTCCTCCCGGCCGGGATATCCTGGCGCCCTTCAGTCTCTCTCGGACTGTGTTTAAAACAGCCTCCAGCACAGGAAAAAAAAAAAAAAAAAGCCCAGTCTAAAATTAGCAGCCCTGATAGAAGAAAGGCCCACGGCTGTCCCCTGTGCTGTTCGTCAATGAAACAACAAACCCAAACAGGGCCAGCGTGCGCTTCCGCCCCGCAAGACGCAGGCGCGCGGCCGAGGGTGGCAAGGCCGGAGGGCCTTGGGCTCTGCTGTCCCCGTGTCACTGCGTTTCGGCGCCGGGTGCCTTGCTGGGTGCCACTGCCCTGCACCCCAGTGCGTGAGCTGTGCTACTGCCTCAGCCTGCAGCACTGCAAACAGACCCTTCTATGCCACTCTAAATGTCCTGACTTAAAAATCAAAATCATTTAAAAAAGTTTTTAAATGTTATTTTAGTATAGCCTGTTGGTTATAATAATAATATATTTTGAAGCTGATCTTGTAATGGCTCCACAACTGACTGTTTCACACATAGATATTTTATAGGATTGGATACCTGGCCTAATAAATAATTTGTGACCTAGAAGCATGCATGCCTTTTTCTGCATCATGATTATGGTCTCTAAATCATAAATCAATCTAAAAATGTTTTGTCTGGGGTCAGTACTTTTGCTCTGCAACCAAGTTGTTTCTTCCTTTCCTTGCTCCATTCTACAGTCTTTGTTCATTAGTGCTAGTGGAGGAGTTTAATTTCCTTATAGCCAGCATCATTTCCAAGGTGTTCGCTGGCGTTTCATTTGCTTGTTTTTAATCCATGTATTGGAATCCAGCTCATCTCCATGGAGTAAGCGTTATCCATCTCAAAAGTGTGTAATGTCATTTCAGTAGGACTTCAGAAACATGTGCAGCCCTCCTGTACTTTCAGACACTTCCTTTGGTACCTTTTGGCCTCCTAAATCCTGGGTTAAAATTGCATCCAGTTTCTTTCACATTTTCCTTCCTGGATTCTGAGGAAATAATAATGGCCTGTGTTTCTTGGTTGGCAGAAAACTCCTCCTGGTATATCCAAGATAAAAGCCTCTGTTCATGTACACGCAGATGCTGCAGAATCTTGTGGGGAGCTTTTAAGAGGCAGTAAAGTTATTTGTAGGCCTTTTTGCTACCCCTTTTTGTCACCTGAAACACTCCTAGGGTAGGAAATCTGCATTTAAGAGGTATGTCTCCATCCATAAAAAGACATGTACTTACTCGCAAGCTGGAAGACGGCGGCGATGGCCTCCTCCCACCACTGGGTGTCCTGGGAAACGAGGGGCAGCTCCAGGAGGCCGAGGCCGAAGAGCAGCTGGCCGGCAGCGAGCGCCACGCTGGCGATGAGGTTGCAGGCGCGCATCATGTCGAACTGCACTGCGGACAGGGCACCGCCGACAGGTCAGAGCGCGCTCGCTGCTCCACTCACACTCACACTTGCACTCACACTCGCTTGACCTCCAGCCGCACCGCCAGGAGGCCGCGTTCCCGGCCCCACAGCGCTAGGCTCTTCTGCGCAGGGAGTTTGCCATTGTTTCCACATGTATAAGCAAGCACATAAGTTTTATACATACAAGTTCTTGAGCCGTGAATATAAAGTCAAATACAGAAATAATTACAGGAATAAATAAGTAGAGAAACTAATAAATTATGCCCCCCCAGCTGGCTGCTGCATGGAATATATTCGTTGCAAAGTTTGGTAGTTTTAGTCAGGTTTCTTTCCCTTGCTTTTCCTGTTAACCTGAGGGATGTCCTGTTTTCCTTCTCTTCCTTCCTCTGCGGCTAAAGGTGGGTGCTGGGGACAAGACAGGGCCAATTCAGCCTCTCCTCTCCTGCTAACGTGTTGGGGCTGCTCTGAAACAGAGGCAGCCCCAAGTGCAAGGGGCAGGGAGGAGGGTGAATGTTCAGAAGGGCCTTCGCTGGTTATGAATGAGCTCGGGAAGTCGACCAGAGTTTTATTATTTTTATTTTATTTTTCCTGGAAAATTCTTATCAGAGGATTAATTGTCAGCTAGATTGCTTTATCTAGGGCTTTTTTTGGATGTCTGTCTTTTTTTCTTGGCAGCAGAAATGCAGGATTTCAGCATACCCTGATGCCTCAGTGTATTTTTCCATTCTAACACATCTCTTGAAAGTATCTGATGTTCCTGCTCTGTGCTGCCATGCAGGAAGACTGAGTGTATTTTGTTGGGTAGCTCGTTTTTGTCTGAGAGGCATTTTCCTGCAACAATCCATGAATGACGGAAGAACTGAAATCTAAGAAATAAATCCCTGGTCTTCCACCGAGGCTGTTAGAAAGCACGGAACACAAACCTTGATACCAGTGAGCAAGAGCAAACTTACTTACAGTTAGTCAGCTCTGCTGCAGCAAACCATAAAAATGCATGAAGCCATTTTTCCCCCTTCTCTCAAAAATGTTCAGCCTTTCTCGTTTTGGTGTTCAAGTTACTTTTATAGCATTGAGAGAATTCAGGCATCTTGCCACGTTGAGCATTTTATAGGTAATGAAGCATGTTGGCTGACACTAAAATAATGTTCCCATATTGTTGAGCTTGGTAAATATTTGCAACGCTTTGAGCGTTCACATGTTTTTCTACTTAAATACTTCTTTGAGGACTGATAGATTCTGAAGAAATAGTCATGGCTTTGAAACGAGATACATATGAGAAGCTGCAGGCGTGCAGCCTTTATTATAAAAGTACTCTTATTAATCTATACTATAAACTGTCTGCAGTGCAAAGCCCAACAGGTTTACAGCTGTAACAAATTCTGTCTGGCAACCAGTACCATCCAGATGCCCTGTAAATGCCCCAAACGTCATCTCTGAAATATTTAAAACCCATTGGCATAGCAACACCGCATTTTTTTATTGCTTAACTGTATTAGAAACTCTGCTGCCTTTGCCATAGAGGTTATTACAGCCAGGATACTGAAAATAACAAGTTTATGACTATAGCCCAACTGAATGCCAGCAGTTTGTAATAACTTAGCCTTTAAATAAAGATTCCTTGATCGTGCTCTCTCTTGCGGATGGAGAGTGCCACAGAATTTATACGTGGACACATAATGTAGAAGATCTTTATTGTTATTACTTGGAGGAATTGCCAACTTGGAGACATTTATTCCCGTAATGTAGTATCTGCGCCTCAGAGGGATCTAGAAATGAGATTTGAACCCGTTGCACCTCTGCAGTCTCGCTGCCAACGGCAATTCCTGCAGCTAGGGGTGGGTGTTATGGGTGATGGGTGCCTGGAGCGGTAGTCAAGCGGGGAAATAAAAACTCCTTTTTAGTGAGCAAGGAAGGAGGAGCTACGTGGGCTACTCAGGAGGGTTTATCCCTTCTGAGATGGGGTAAGGAGCATGGGCCAAGCCAACATCTGAAGCAGCTGTGGTTGAGCAGTATAAAAGAGACAAATATAAAATCCCAGTTTCTTTAGCTCTCTCCATTTGGAAGACCAGCTTGAGCCTAGTTTACTTTGAGGAGGATTTAATCATGAACAGGGAATCCAGCTGGGCAGCTCGGGGCACTGCCTAGTGGGTTCTGCTTTGTTTAAAGCACAGTGATCAGTCAAGGGTCAAAACCCAAGCTCCAGGGATGAGACCCATTCAAATTCCTTGTTGCCTTACTCATTTCCTAGACCAGATGTATCCATCTGGATTGGAAATGTTGATTTGATTTTGTTATTTGCAAACAGCAATTTTGCTGTGTTATGTTACATAGCCCTGGGGTTGTTTGCGCTTTGGAAAAAGTAGGTTTGTCAAATGAGAGAGTAGTTCGTGGTGTTTTGTAGTAATGAGGAAGGATGATCTCACTGAAAAGAAAATCAAATTGCACTAGTCGCTTAAAATGGGAGGTTTTCTTCCCAAACTGCCTGGTACATTTAGGGAAATAGAAAATCATAGGCTAGAATCAAAGCTTTTGACGGACCAAAGCACAAGGTGTGTGCAGGACACTCCCCAGCTCGTGATGTTTTAGTCTTTGCTGAAAATGTTCCCTGAGAAGGAGCTCTGCTTCGGTGAGCGCAGAGCGAGCGGGTCAGCACGAGCTCCGCGCGCATGGGCAGGGAGCAGCCATGGGGGGCTGCAGAAAAACCTACTGGAAGAAAAGTCCTCGGAACTGGATGGGACGGCATTCATTTTTCCCACCTGAAACTTTTTTTTTTTCTTTTTAGGAAACTCCTCCGGTATTAAGTGTTACACTATCGTTGTGTTTATTTTCAGTTTTCTTTTAGAGCCAAATGTTTCCCTTTTTGGTATCTATTGAAAAATTATTTCAACCGATTAACATTCAGAGTGTACCTTTTCATTATAGATTTTTTCTTTTTCATTACTCAGTTATTGACTTTAAAAAATTGTTAGTATAAAAAGACAGAGGTTGTAGGAGGGAATTGAGTGGTTGCTACATCTGAGATGAAAGGAATTTGAAAGAAAAAATATTTCTACCACTGGTGACCTTTCCTTTTTATGATTCTTGGGTTGTTTATTTATTACTTATTTAATGAAGCTCTGAATCTACACACTGAGGTGTCATTCTTACCAGTACTAAGTGTTCTCACATAACTTGGTGTTGGAGAGAAGTGACTGCGTGCTTTGCCTTTGTGAAAGATCTGTAGATTTTTCTAAACATTTATTAGTGAAGTTGGTGTTGCTTCAGCAGGGTTATAATCTCTCTTACAATCCTTCAGCACCTTCACTTTTGCTAGAACCTATTCTTAGTTGCTCAAAACTTTTGGACTTGGGTAGAAAACATCTTTGGGGATTGGGTGTCTGTGGCAGCCCGAGATCGTATTCTTCTGCTACAATTTAATCCAAGTAGGTTCGCTAATTCAGTTTTCTGTATTATAATTATCACCATATGTGTTTTTCGTCTGTAACAACTTTGATAAGGTGTTACGTTGAGATAAGATATAAATCTCTTGCTTTTTCTATAAAAATTAGTTTGGGCTGCTGCGGATACCTGGTGAGCCCCCGTTCCTGACCCAGTTGTTGAGTTGGGTAACAGTAACAGTGGTGGCTCTGCTTCAACCTGGAGGTGTGACGCCTGCCCGTGGTTCAGGCTAGGGTTAGTGCGTGGCCTCTGCGCAGTGAAATTCTGCCTTTTCTGTTGTTTTGAAAAATCCACTTTAGAAATGCAAAGCATTCAAACATGAGGAAAAGCCAGTAAAATATTTTTACTTAAATAGGCCTATACATGTTTTCTTTGTGGGAGCTCCATGCACTGGTGCCCTGCGCACACGCTGGAGCGGGGCTGCGCGCCCGGCGCCGCCTGCACTGTGTCCCGCTCTGCGTTACTTGGAGTTCGGCTGATGGTAAGGCTGGGTTCCATCCTGGAGAAGTGAACTCGGGCTTACTTTAGAAGCAGCTCTGCTGTGTAATTCCTGCCTTGAACACCAAGACCACCGTGAAAATGCTGAGTATCGTGAGAAATGTTTCTTAACATGACTGCGAGCCTAAAATTAATCCCAGAGTCACAGAAGGGTTGAGGCTGATAGGGATCTCTGGAGATCCCCCAGTCCATCCCCTGCTCCAGCAGGGACACCCAGAGCACAGGGCAGGCGGGTTTGGAGATCTCCAGAGCAGGAGCCTCCACAGCCTCTCTGGGCAGCCTGTGCCAGGGCTCTGGCACCCTCACAGCACAGAAGTTCTTCCTCACATGGAGATGGAACGGCCTGGGTTTTAATTTGTTCCTGTTACCCCTTGTCTTGTCACTGGCCACCACAGAGAACTGCATTGCACTGATTGAATGAAATCACTGCACTGAAATCATTGCAAATCATTGATTTGAACACTGATCTGTGGTTAGAAAGGGCACTGCAAGCTCAGAGCTACTGACTGAGCTGACTCTGAGCCTGAACAGTTTCCTGGCCAGAAGCATCCCCAGATCCAGGACTTCTCTCTTGGTCAGTATACGTGGAACAAGGGGTCTGTGCCATGCTGAGCTCTTGGCTGGGTGGGTGATTGCGTTTGGTCCCTATGGAAGCCCTTAAGACAAGCTCTGCTAGCCAGGCTCCAAGTGCGGTTCTACTTTGACCCACTTGCTTTTCTGGAAGGTTGAGAGATGCGGACAAGAGCCCAACTGTGTAGCATAATCCGCAGTCTTACAGCAACTCTGCGACTTGGACAAGTGTCTTTGCCCTCGTTGCATTTGCTGCAAGTGTTAAGTTAACCGACTAGGTTGCTTCTAAAGGGAGGTGGAGACCTGCCTGCTGAGTTCCCAGCAAGAGAAATATATGCCATGATAAGGCCTTTGAATTTATATCGTTTGGTGGCATGTGCATATTAGAAATATCTGATGGTAATCCTTATAACTGAGCTCTGCTTCTGAGTATAAAGATTTCAGATGAGTTTGTTTACTGCTACTAGCAGGGAGCTTTTTCACCCCTCATTATACTAACAGCAGCACTTGCTGGACTCCAGATATGACTCTTCAATCTCCCTTCCAAATGCAGCTGTTTTTGTGCTGTGTTAGCCATGGAATCACAACGAAGCTCGGAAGGGCTAAGGTTGGAAGGGGTCTTAGGAGACCATCCAGTCCATCCCCTCCTCGAGCAGGGTCAGCTCAGCTTTGGAACAGCCCCAAGGAAGGAGGATGCTGCACAACCTCTCTCTTGCCGTGCTTGGGCACTCAGATCATTTGAGGTGGCTCTCAGAAGCTTTGTGGCAAAACAGGTGGTTGAAAGAGAGGTAGGTACAGGACTGAATGGCTAGAAAGGGAAGGAAGAAGTGGATAAAAATAGAAGTGGAAAGGCCTGAGGCGCTTCAGGCAGCGCTGCTACATAGTCTTGCGCTTCCCTATGGAGATGCTTCCCTGGAGTGAGGAATATGTTGCTCTATAAGTAGGTATTTTAAGTAGATAAGGGGAGAAAATGATTGTGCAAGAAGCAAGTATCAGAAAAAAATGCAAGTTTAGAGTGGTGGTGGTGAAGGTTATCAGGTTAAAAATCTGCTGAATTAATAAGCCTGTCTTAATTGCTTGTTCCACTGCTTATTATTTCCTGTATGTTTGGCTGTTTTTACTTAAACATTTCCACTCATAGAAACGAGACTATCCAGCACATACAGCAGTCCTCCCTCAGGAGCCTTTAACATGATTTTTCTAAATTAAGACCCGGACGCACAGATTTGCTGGTTCATATGGTTTATTCTTGTCCCCGGACTTTATTTTTTCTATTTCTAACCCTTTCTACCCGCACCACCTCTTTGCTGTGGCGTGTGACCTCCCCTTGTCTTTTATGGTCATTGGAGTTCGCCCCAGGATTGCTTTCCTGGCTCCTCAACAGCCTCGATGCATTTGGGATTTGAATGCAAAATGCTGGAGCTCTCCCCTTGCTCCATTTATTCCTAGCACGATGGAAAAACTCATGTCCATGTCTTGTTAGTGGGGAGTCTGTTCAGAGAAGTGTTTTTCTGTGGAATTTGCTCTTCCAGAGAGATGCCTGGTGGATGTGCCCTGTGACTTTTCCCATTCACCCACTCTGTGACCTTGACAGATCATTTTCTTTGATATTTTACCCCCATATATGCAAGACTTCAAGTATTATTTCTTTGAAATTCCTGTGGTTGAGTTCAAACATATGCGAGCCCTGACACAGTGACCTACTTGCATATTTTTTGTGTGAATCATTTTCTTTGAGTTGTGAGTGTGATGCAGGGGGACAAGGGGCCCTACTTTCATTTTGCCCCTTCCGCGGGGGTTTTGCTGATGATTTCTGTGAGGGAAAGAGCAGGCCCTCGAGTTTTAAGGAGTGAGAAATCCACTGCCAGGGAGCGAGCGCGTGGGTAGTGGTGCATTTAGTTGGTTATTATTTACGTACTGCTAATGCAGAAATTGTCACTCTATGGAAAAGCTACTGCTCTAAGGTTTTAGTTTTTATTTTGAACTGTAAGAAAAGCTTTCCTCTAGATAAATGTACATACATGCATATCTATATGTACATATATAGGCATATGAATGTGTGTGTAAGTAAACATACATTTTAGAGTGGTATTGTGACTTTTCTTGCAGTGCTCCTGAAAGAACAGGTTTTCTGCTTGTTCTTCAGATGACAAGGCAATTTTTTCACAATCACATGCAAAATATTATAGGGTAGCTCATCTCTTCAAGGAATTAATTTCTTTTAGAAAGTTTTATATATATATATATATATATACGCACACTCCCATACATATATATGCTTGTATGGTTGTCATTATCTATAACTGCCAGATGAGGATTGCATTACACTTTATTAAAATAACACATGATTTCTTATTAGAGAATATTTTTTACAATAATAAAAATCTGGATGCAGAATCTGACCCATAATAGCTGCGAATAAAATGAGACGGAAATCCCTCCGTCTGAAAAGCAGGTACAACAGAGTGGTGGCCTCAGTGGTTTCTCATGAGGCAGCTATAGGGGTAATGTTTTCCTTTAAATGACTTCCAAAGACTCAGATTTTGCCTTTTTTTCTTGCTATATGCACATGTAAAATAGTGAATTAGGTGCTTAATTGAGCCACAATTTGTGCACAAATTGAGCCACCAGGCCTCAAGGTCCTTCTTTAAAATTATTTTTAAGCGTGTTTGTTAGCTAAAATAATTTTCAAGGGAACTTGCTCATGCTATAACTCTTACTTGGAAATTTTAGCATTTTCTGTTATTTTTTGCCTCTATTTGATGTAAGAAATTGCTGCCCATGCAATTCTGCTGGAAAACTGATACCTCTGTGCCAGTCTTTATAGCACCACCCATCTACTGAACGATGCATAGCAAGGAATACCCATGGGCTTGCAGGCTTAAAACACGACAAGAGCCAAATTCAATATGCAGGAGGTCATTCCAGCTGCTGAGTGCAGAGCGTGTGCTTTTAAAGTCCTGAATGGTATGCGCATTTTTTTGATGTTAGAACATGGTTTATAAATACTAATCAGGGCAGTGATATACTCCAATTATCATTTACTCCAATTATAAATTTACAGAGACACGCTGAGGGACTGTTTGAATGGCCTCATCAAGCATTTTTATAACTATTGATCAATAAAATTTTTTCAATTAAAAAAAAAGAGAAAAAAAAGAAAATCAGGTTCAAGGGTTTTAGAACATTTTGGAAGATTTCTATTTGTGGTTTACCCAAAACCACTACTACTACTGTTGCTACTACTGTTAGCTCATATGCAAAAAATCATTGCATGCTTTTTTGGGAAAAGAATGATATGGCATGGGACCACAGTGAAGCACATTTTTGGAAAGAAATTTCTCTTTTGTTTCTTCCTTTTGGTCTCTGGAGGCATCTGAGGCCTTGAGGAGGAATGGAGCATTTCACTCTTCTCATTTCAAACCCCTGACAAAACTGTATGTAAAATCACTTACATCACTGCTGTGACTTTTCTGAGGACTCTGTTAAAAACTGGTTTGGGTGAATGAGTGAAGCCCAAGGCACTGCTGTTCCAGGCCCCTGTCCCTACCATCCCGATACCCCCAATTTTTCATCTTATAGCTCAGTTCAAACTGTATCTGTTTTTCAGATCCTCAGCATCTCTGAATTTGTAAAATAAGGATGCTGCGACTAAGGAATCCCCCGTTGCCCAAGCATTTATTTAAGGCCCAGCTCAGTTTACACGTTTGCCCCAAACACTGCTGTCTTTTCTTCCTCCCTAGCACGTCCAAAAAGAGTGAGAAATAACCCAGCATGGTATCAGAACCGTATTTCTGCTGCTTTTGGATTTTTAGTGTTTGAAGCGACTGCAGTTAGGGGGGTCGCTGTACCGAGAAGGAAGAGCTAAACTTATGGTAAGAGCTCGGGAGGAGGGGAAGGAGAACAGGAGATTCCTCTGAGCTTGGGACCTACAATTCTCAGGTGTGTTTTTCAGAGCACATCTTTCCGCCTGCTGTATGAAATCTGACCGTGCAATCGAGAGCACATCTTTGGGATAGGGAGGGGAATTCAGTTTATCTGGTGCACCTAGTCATTCAGACGGCCCTGGGTTTGTTTATCTGGGGAAGAAGCTTAACAGATATTGCCAATCAGCCTTTCAGCTGGGATTTCAGTGGGGGCAAAGCCTCTCCTCGCGCTGCTTCCCGGGGCCGCGTGGGTGGCAACGGCTGCACTTACGTTTGACGGTGCTGCGGGACTCCTGGAAGCCAGCGGACTCGGAGCCCCAGCCCAGGCCCTCACACTCGCGCTCGTCCCCATGCGCGTGCCGGGCACCCGTGCCCGCTCGGCCCTTCTCCGGCAGCCAGCACATCTTCCAGAGCCCCACGCTGCGCTTGCGCCCATCCTCCAGCGTCTGGTACACCCAGTTGGGAGTAAAGGCAGCCGCGTTGTTGAGAATGAGCGAGACCAGGGCTACCAACACAGCTGTGGCTACCAGTTTCTGGACAGTCATATCTGACTCGGCTCGCTGCCCGTGCGCAGAAGACGCGAGGTCTCAGTCAGCTGTGGCACATGGAAGTCGGGCCCGGCTTCGCTGCGGTGTTATGGGCGGCTAGAGGACATCACCGTTCATTCTCAACGTCGGCTCCCGAGGCGCTTCCGAACCAGCAAATGAGACTATGGAGAGGTAGGTGGGAGAAATCCATAAAACACAAACACCAAGAAGCACTCCTGGGCGGCTCTGCCCTTCGCGGCTTCGGCTTATCCGCCTTCCTGCACTTTGATGAGCAATGCCAGCCTGGTGATGAACTGCGAGACGGGGAGGTCCATTCCTTGGGACACGAGGTGCAGCCAGAAAGACTCCGGTCCCGCAGCAGGAGAGCCCGAGCGGCCGCCGGGGCGCAAGCGGGCGCAATGCTGGCCAACGGCGTGCGTCTCGGCGGCAACCGGCGGTGTCCACAGCCTCCTCGGACAGCCTTCAGAACAGCGCCCGCACGCGGAGCACGGCCATCCTCGAAGCTGAGCCAAACTCCACTCTTTTCATCCCCCAGAGGCACCCACGGAGCTCAGGGTCTCTTGAGGAATTTGCTGTGTCCCGTTCCCAACGTGCGAGCCGCGAGTGACAGCGACCGGAGCGCAGAGACTGCTGTGAGGAAAAGGGTTTTCTGCCCCCCCGCCTCTGTCTCTCCACACAGAGGAAATGGCTGTTTTTTGCGTCTGTTTTTGGTGAGCCTCAGGGCGTAGCCGACTGCAACAAACAGAGGCCGCTGCCGCAGCAGTCAAACATGAACAGGATGTGTTTCCTGAAAGGAAAAGGCAATGGAGACTTCTAAAGTTGGACCTCCTCCCCGGCCGAGCCCCCCCTCGTGTCTCCCTCCTCCTACCGAGCCGCAAGCGGAGTGGGAGCGCCCACGGTCGGGACCACGAGCGGCCTCCCACGACGGGGAAACCCCAAATCCGCAGCGCTGGGGCTGCAGAAATGGATTGAGGAGAAGGAAAAAGCGTTTTAAAGTTATTTTTAACAAAAGCCTGATGTTGGAGCTCCCTTGAGGCTCCTGCCTCCTGTGGGGCACCCTTGGCGCCCCTTTTTCTCGCTGGGATCCCTGCAGTGTTGCAGGGCAGATGAGCTCTCCCAGCCACACGTTCTCAAACCAATAAACCAATAAACAAATAGAACAAGAAGCTGCAGCCCCTGTAACACGAGGGCCATGGCCACCAGACTGCGCGGGGCCGACACGGCCCTGACCCCGCGTTCTGGCGCGAGGAGATGTCTCGTGGCTCCACAGCCCTTCTGGGAGCTCCTGCCCGCTCCTCACAGCGCCTCGAGAGTGGAAAAGCTTCTAGGAGTTGTCTAATCTAATGCCTGCGTTCGTACAGAATTAACCACTGCCCAGGTGGCTGGCTCTGCTGGGTCTCAGTCCATGCAAACTATGAGGAAATCCAGGAGAGATTGTAAAAGGGTTATTGCATTTCCCAGTGTAACTGGAAAGGAAGCGTCCTCAAGCATTGATGTTTCAGAGGGCTCTTGCAGGGAGGCTGCTTCTCAAAATCACTATTCACGGTTTAAGCAGTCGCTGCGGCAGGAGAGCGCGGCAGCCGCCTCCGCATTGTGGAGCTGCAGCGGGTGCTGTTCCCTGGGGCTCCCTGTGCACCTGGAGCTGCAGGTTTCCTCCTGCCCCTCTGCCCTCCGCGCTTAGCTGCAGGGGGTCCAAAAGTCTCCAGGCTGGAAAAAAGCACCATAAATGAACACAATTTAAAAGTAAGGCGTAGCATTAAATATGGCGCTGTAGAATGCAGGTGGGACAACACCTACGATCTTGTCAACAGCCTGGAGAAGGAGCACTGAGAAGTTGGGCGAGAGTAGCTGCTTCCCTGGGCCCAGAGGAGACAGAGTGTGCAGGATGCACAAGCGTTCACGTCAAGATAGTTAATAAATTAAAAAACAGATCTCATTTATAAGCAATTTTATCATAGCAGCTAAGTTACTTATGCAGTAGATGACTGTTGACGCAGTACACACAGAGGAGCTGTTTAGAATTTATCTCGAGTGAACATTTGGAAGATGATACAAACCAGTAAGTATTTTTCATCTGTCAAAACCTACAAATCTGGGCAAAAATTCACTGCTTCTCTATTGACTCAGTTCATTTTTATTCCATTAACAAATTAAGTTTTAAGTACTTTGAACATTATCGTACTTTCACAGCAGTGGATCTTATTTTGGTTTCTTTTTTTATTTTCCTAAGTGATCATATTTCTATAAATTTGGAGTGTTGTAATATAAATAATACACTGCTGCCTGCCATTCTTCAAAGAATTTTCCTAACCAGAATGACCATATTTTAAAACAAGCGTAAATAGAATCACAGAATGCCTAAGGTTGGAAGGAACCTCTAGAGGTCATCTAGTCCAACCCACCTGCACACACAGGGCCACCTAGAGCACGTGGCACAGGGCTGCATCCAAGCGGGTCTTGAAGATCTCCAGAGAAGGA
>JAUBNY010000244.1:381473-399083 GCA_032275445.1 Crypturellus soui
AGAAGGAGACTCCACAACCTCTCTGGGCAGCCTGTTCCAGTGCTCTGTCACCCTCACTGTCAGGAAATTTTTCCTTACGTTCCTGTGGAACTTTTGATGCTTCAGTTTGTGGCCATTTCCTCTGGTTCTGTCAGTGACCACCAGTGAAAAGGGGCCAGCCCCATCCTCCCCACTGCCTCCCTTGAGGCACTTGTACACACTGATCAGGTCCCCTCTCAGCCTTCTCTCCTCCAGGCTGAACAGGCCCAGCTTCCTCAGCCTCTCCTCATAGGGCAGATGTTCCAGCCCCTGATCATCCTCGTGGCTCTGCGCTGGACTCTCTCCAGCAGCTCCACATCCCTCTTGTACCATGGATTATAAAAATTAAGCCTGTGATTCAACAGCAGGGCAGACAAGGAATCTTTACAGGTGGGCTTTACCTCAGAGGTAAATCTCTGCTGTGCTGTAGTACTCCTGTTTCTGCTCTTCTTGTCTTCGATTTCTGTCATTAATTGAAATCTGAGAGTATGTTTTCAGAAGAGCACAAGGTTGTTGTCCTGTTGCACATGTGGAAATATTTGCAAATGCTGAACAAAATGAGTCTCAGCCTTTAAACCCCAGCCCCAGCAGTTGCTTTTTCCGCAGCAGCTTTAGGCTGTCTATAGGTATTGGCCCTCTTTTCTGAATTAGGTTGCCTTCAAAAGGAAGGCACCTTCCCCAGAAGCGCCGCGAGCCTCAAGCAGCCCAGCTCCTCTGACTATTATGGCACTAGCTCGGGCTTTGAGATGGGAAATTCATGCAAATCAATGAGTTTGCGTTTAGGGCAGCATCACCAGGGGCCAGAATCTCTCCTGCTCCCTGCCGGGTTGCTTTGCTTATGGCCTTAGGTGGGTGGGGAGCTGGGGTGGGTGAAACGAGTGGATCTGTTCACTGCCAGGCAAAAGGCGGGAGGTGTCCCTGGGTCTCCTGCCAGCATTAGCTAACAACCGATCAGATCGGTTTAGATATCAGGGTATGGCGAGCAGATCCCACCTGAAACGGCTGCATCATTTTAAGTCCATGCTGTCCAGTCATTGGAGGGGACCACTTTCTCATATCTGATTTGCAGCATTGAGTTTTTGTGGCGAAGGGGATTTAACTCCTGCTGATAGGGGAGGAAGCGCAGCAGCACTTGACACGTCACCCACCCAAGACCTAGGTCAGCACGGGGAACAGCTGAGGAGCAAGGCAAGGCAGCAGGAATGGGGCTTGTTGCAGTAATTCAGCAAGTTCATTACACCTCCTTTCCCATTGCAAATTTCTGCTGGATGATCTTGTTTTCAATTAACCATTTGCACATAGTTAACATCTGCAAGATCACAGTAGTTGTCACTCTTTCTTAGGAAACAGCCCCTGCCTTGTCCCACCCTTTTCCTTGGTGCGAGCAGCGTGGGTAGAGGAGAGGGCCGGGGTGGTGCCACCCTCGCGGTGTTTGTCCAGCCAGCCCAGACGTGGTTCCCATTTGAGTGCTGGAATAGCGTCCGCTGCCTTCCCATGCTCCGGGGATTTGTTTGAGTTTCTCACTTTCTTCATACCATTCACTATCATCTTGAGGTTTAGGGCAGTTAATATACATTCACTTGAACCACTCCTAGGAAGACCCATTCGTTGGGGACGTTACCATTGTGACTCTTGTTGACATGGGGAAAGCTATTCTGTGTTTTTGTGCAGATGGTAGCAGGAAGATCGATCCAATTTTGTGTATTACGTTACTGTTTCATACCATAACGCATCCTAAATATTATATCTCATAGTAGTACTTGCCTTTGCACCATGAGTTAGGCTTTTAAATCAAAATGCTTAGGGTCCTGTTTGGTAAAGTGGGACCCATGCTGGAAGGAGGATTTCTGTTTTCTCCTGCTAAACAAGAAATGCAATGGGAACATGTGAATCTTTCATTATATGGAGAACAAGAAATGACTTTTGTAGATGGTTGCTTGAGCCATAGAAGCATCTAGCGCTTGTAAATAACTCTCCATTTACTGGATTTATTTTTTTTAAACTTGGAGCTAATGAAAATTATCTAGCAACAGAAGGCATAGTGAAATCAGACTATTAGATGTTACAAACACAGTTTCACTGAAAAAAAAACAAATCCTGATAGATCCAAAATACAAGAAGAAAAAAATGTTTCATCCTCTATGTGGTTCTACCTGTGTCCAGACTCAGGAGACATCAGCATTTGCTTTGGCAGCTCTAACTCCTGATGGGGCCTGCAGCTTGGGGTGGTTGTAGTCAGGCCTCATATGCATCCGCAGATACATACATGATCCCTAATGACTGGTCATACCTGAAGGTGCTCCGTGGGGAGACCTCCTGGAGCTGAAGGCCAGGCACGTTCTCTGCTCTTCATTAGGTTTTCAGCTGGGGCTGATGAAGTGCAGCTGTGGGCTGCCTTGCCGAGGGTGAGGAGAACCGGGGGGGATGGGAAGAACAGGAAATTCTCGGAGCTGGGGGGAAGGGAAAGCAGGACTTGGGGTTTTATACGGGACAGCGAGGCCGTGGCTGGAGTGGAAAAGTCGCTGCCTTTTATGGATGCAATGACAGATTATCTTTCTTGCAGCGCTAGCAACTGTCAAGAAATGAAACAAGGTTCCTGGTTCTTGACCTGACCTGTCCAACGTGCAGTGTTGGCTGCTGCAGCCTGACGCCGTCCATAGCTGTTCCGAGGGGCAGCTACGCTGCGGGCGGTGCGGGAGGGGACAGCCCACTAGCCAAGGGCCACCCGGGGGACAGGGCTGCGGCTCTTGGCGCATGGAGAAACGCGGGAGCTTTTGCTGCTCCCCCTTGGGTACCTGAGCAGCTCTGCCTCGTGCCCGCGGTGCCCGTGCCCTGGTCGCACCAGACCGCTGCATCTCTTGGCTAGCGAGACCGGCTCCGTTCTGCGCCTCGGTTCTTTAGCATTTCGCATGGTGTTCTTACTCTAGTGTCTTTATTAATTTAAAATAAGGTATAATACATTTTTTAGAGTATATAAATGTTAAGCACACATAAATATTTTAATAAATATCTAATAGTCTTTATATGCCTTCAGAGATAGTCTTTGCAAGCAAACAGCATATTACTGTGTCAGAAATACTTGAAGTTTTTTTCATCAGTTGTAGATAGTGGCGCAAGGAGCGTGGGCTGAAAATGGCTGGGCTCTGGGAGCAGGGATGCAAAAGCCTTTCGGCTCCGCTGGGTCTGGAGCGGAGGAGGAAGCGGTGGGACGAGGGAGCTCCGATTCTTGCGAGCTGGTGAGAGGGACCTCGTGTGACAGCAGTTCCTCTGGGTCTGAAACTTGGCAGGAGCTGTGGCCCAAAATGAGAGCAGAAATCTGCCCATAGATGATAAGTAGCAATTTCTAAGCTCATCCAAGTCTCTGCATACCATTAACTTTTAGCTTTTTATTTAAAAATATACTATTTGGCTCATTTCCTTTCAAAAGTTCTCAGCCCCTGCAGCATAAACAAAATTTCTCTTCCCCTAGTCTCTGTTGAAGTCCCTGAACTCGCTTCTCTTTGCATCAAGGGAACTGCAAGCTGTCGAGGCTCTTAAGAATTAAGATTTTGATCTCCTTTAAGAAATTGCTGTGTGTCAGCTTGACAAAGCACAGCAGGGGCTGCGTTCCTTCAGCCAGAGCAAAACAGCTATGGGCAGCTTCTGCTGGCATGCTGCAGACTCCAGAAAGTAGATTTATTTTACTTACTTTTCTCTCTCAGTGAAGCACTGCTATGTGCGCGCACACATCTTTTATAAAATCTGACGTCTTTTGCAAATGACAGAATTTACTCTCTTTGTCAAAGCCGGATATGGTAGCAACATCTAACGTGACCAAAATGCTCTTTAAGTGTGTTTTTTCCAGCTATTTCCAGATGCAGATATAGGTAGTGGTTTGAATAAAAGAAAAGACTAATTCAAACCTTTCAAAAATTAGGAAGGTCACATCCTCTGCTGATGTAAATTAGCACTTCTGTACTGAGGGGAGATCCATAGTCTCCCCTGCAGGAGGAAACACTGAAGTTTCGGGAAGCAAAATTCAGCATCAGAAATGGTCCTGCTTCCCTCGCCTTGTGATTCTCAGGCAGGCAGTGACTTGGGTACACGAAAACAGAGCAAGAGGAGACCGTGCTTGAACCAGAACCAGACCTGCCCATGTGAGAAATTCAGTGCAGCACTCAGCATGGACCTTGCTTTTTAAAAAAAATTACCTGAACCATCTGAAATACGTCCCTGATACGTTGCTTTCAATCTGATTTTATGTTTTCTGTATTGCTTGTCCTTCATGCAGTCTCTATTTGAGGGCACATCAACCTCTACCTGCGGTTGCGGTGGTGGCACCTGGGGGCTGCAGACCCCTCCGCGCAGAGCAGAGGGGCACGGGGGGTTTTGGCGGCCACCGTCGCCCGTGTTTGACAGCACGTCGCGTCCGCCCACTCCGCTGCTTCCCGGTTAGTCATTTTCCCCTGTTTGTGTGGGTCTTTCCCACAGCCACTGCGAAGAGAAAAACATTTTAATCATAGGAAAACGTGACTGTCGGTCCCCTCTAGACTGGAAGGGGAGCTGGGTGCAGGTGCAGGGCCTGAAGTGTCACTCAACCCTTTTTTGTGTGTGTTTTCTTTCTCCGATTTTATCACTTAGATGCTTGTTTTGTGTCGTGGTGGTGTCTGAGGAGTGTAATCACATGCTATGTACCTCCAGTTAGCTACAGGCACTGCAAAAAAGGACAGCTTTAAATGCTCATAGTTTTTAATCATCAAACCTGCTGCATTTTACTCTGAAGAGCTTCAGGTGCAAATGGGATCCGCATGGATCTTGACTCGTCCCCATGAGCTCTGCTGTGGGCAGCGCAGTGGCGGGAGAGCTGGAGCTGCTGCCCGACTTCACTGCTTGGGTCTTGGCAGGTGATTTTTGCAACATGAAGCATCCTGAGCCCTGGGGAATTCCCCTTTTGAGCATTGTGAGGCTTTTCTCTTAGTGCCATTTTTCTATGCAAGTTTTAAATTAGAGCACAATAGTTTGCTGGGTTATTTCCTGCACATCATTCCTTGCTGTAAGTGGTAAACCCTTTGTAGCTGCTCCAGATCTGAACCACAGAAGACAGGCAGTCACAGGAAGACAATTTCAGTGTAAGTTTTAAACCATTTGCAAGAATTTTTTTCTGAGTACGTTTTCAAATTCCCATTGGTATTGGGGCTGTTATTAATGTTTATATATTGAATGATACAACTGCAACAAGAAATGGTTGATGGGTGCCTGATAAATGTTTATCTACGTGCAAATGTAAGTGCTTTTGTTTAGACATCGGAGTGAAACCAAAGCTCCTGCACTTCCTTAGGGCTGTGGATGTTCAGTTCCAGGACTGACCCGTGCGTCTGGGGCTTGTTTCTGTTCTCTGGTGAGGGTGCCTCCTACAGCCTGCTTGTCCCGTCTGTTCCCCTCCTTCCTTGGGACTTAGCTGCCTGCCATACACAAGTCTTGAAGGTGAGACCTTAACTCTTCCCCTTTTCTTTCCCGTTTTCCCTAGTGAGGCCGTCTGGGAGAACATGGCTCGCATGTGTGTGAAGACGCAGAGACTGGACGTTGCCAAAATCTGCCTTGGGAACATGGGTCATGCCAGAGGGGCCAAGGCGCTGAGGGAGGCCGAGCAGGAACCCGAGCCGGAGGCCAGAGTGGCTGTGCTAGCCATTCAGCTGGGCATGCTGGTAAACCCTGTCAATCCTGCACGTTATATCCTCACAGTTTAACTAGGCAACAGAAATAAAAATTGGCCATTTGTGAAGAATCCCAGCAAGATGCAAAAACCTTGTAGAGGCATGAAACCTGTGACCTGTTACCTAAGGAGTAGTGATGAATGGTTCTGACCATTATTTTCTTGATGTTGAGTTTTTATATTACACAAGTAGAGGGTTCCCTTCAACATTTTATGATCCAGTGCTGCACAATTACTGTATCTCACTGAGTGTCTTACGCTGCAGACAGTGCCATATTTCTAGAGGCTCATCACTCCTGTGAGCCCTTTTCTTCTTCCATGATGACTACATGAGAATGAGCTGGGCAGAATCCGAGACCTGAGGGTATTGTGAACCGTAGCAGCATAGGGTTACAGCAAATATTATTTCTTTAGTCTTCTTAACTGCCCTTACGTAGGAAGAACACTGCTGAGTGAAGGAAGCATCTTAAGAATGGTGCCTATGCGAAACATTACATGTGCAGTCATAAAGATTTTTTCTTGAGGTCTAATTCACAGAATCACAGACTGGTTGAGATTGGAAGGGACCTCTAGAGATCATCTAGTCCAACCCGCCAAGCTTAATCAGCAGCAGAGCGCAAATTGCAGCTTCCTGCCCCAAGGCTGCTGACAGGGAGCACCGGGTGGATTGGAAGTCAGCTTTGCTGCCTGTGCTATCCTGGCCATGCCAGCTCCCCTCCACACCCCCAGATTTCCATCCTGTTTTTCCCAAACTGCTACTAGTAGTGGAGCTTGACTGGCTCCTAGCGCCAAGTTGGCCATCAGGCTGCCCTGCTTCCCCCTCGTATGGCAGTGCTTGGGGTCTGTGCACTGTGCCTCTGTCTAGAGTATCGCCTTCCATGGACACGCAGACCGGAGTGCAGCTTCCTACCTGTCCTTCAGTCTGAATCCACTCCTTGCGATTACTGGACTCGACCCATCTTTGTGGACTGAGAACAGACTGGAGCGTGGACAAATGCTAAAAGCCTGTATTTTGCTAAGTTAGCCTTGATTTAATACCTTCCTCAGTGATCTGTAAGAAAAAAATGAGAGATTTCTGTTTTGAGAAATGAAAGATAAACACATCCAGGCCAAATGGTCAGCGGGAGGGAGAAAGTGGGAAAGCAGAATAGATGAAATATCCCCCAGTTCATAGCAGGTCATAAATTAGGCACAAACTGGCAATGTGGTTTGAGCGTAAAACTGGCCAAATCTGTTTGGGGCTACGTTTGCAGAGACACCCCATCCTGGAGCTTTGCTTTGGCAGATCTGTCCCTGTGTCTGTCACAGCTGCTGCTGGAACGTTGCCTTCAATCCCGAAGTACCTCATTACCAGAAAGTGTTGATGAACTGGAAGAAGTTCAGAGCAAATCAGTGCAAATTGTTAAGCTCTTGGAAAGATTTCATGAACAAGGAAACCTTTTAAATAGCCGAATAGTTAGAATTTGGCTTAAAGAGGTATTTAGTAATCTACAGCTATTGTAGGAGTATAAGTGCTACTGAGGTAGACGAACTATTCTGAATTAAAGTGAAGAAAGTGGTAGCATTCCTTCTCTTGGATATTAAAATCTACCTGGAGAAATGGAGGGGCAATCTAGTACCACTAATGTTCGGTTGCTCCTTTCCCTTCCTACAGTAACAGAATCGTAGTGCAGACGACTTCCATCCCTAATTTCTCTGTTTTTTGAATTTGAAACAATAAGACACAGAAACTATTTATCTGTCTTGGACAGATAATCTGCATCCGCTAAATATAGTGCTCAGCTAGACAGCAGTTGGGTGGAGCAGGAAAGAGCTTCTTCCATACGAGAACCTCTCAACATGTAAAAATATTCATTCCAAATTAGCTCGCCCAGCATGGGCAAAGCCATCCTGTTCCAATTCCGGCTGAGAATAATGGCGTTTATCTCCAGGAATGGCAGTCAGTTGTCCAAGAACAGAATTCCTGCTTCTAAAGACCTCTGAATTCCCAGGCTTCCCCTGGCCCTTAATACCTTCTTGCAGGACCTCCTGCGGGCCAGCACCTGAGCCCCAGGGTGGCCGCGTGAGCCCGTCCTGCCTTTTGGTAGCGCTTTGACACCGCTCGTGCCCGGCTGCTGAGAGGTGCAGTTGACAGCACACGGCAGATGCCAGGATCCGAGCGCCTTCCTTGTTTTCACATCAACATCCTGTTTCCCAGTAACGTGCTGTTCCAGGCTATGTGTGTGTAGCTGGCTAACACTTCCCCGTCTTCCCCCCATCTGAGTTATTGCTCCTTTAGCTGCAATGCCCATTCTGTACTAATGAGCACCCAGCAGCGCAGTGCCCGGTGTGAGTTACTGCTTGGATGGGCCCCTGTGAGACCCGCACTGGTGCTGACGGTCTCTCTGTGCCCTTCCCTCCAGGAGGACGCCGAGCGACTCTACTTGTCTTGCAAGCGCTATGACCTCCTGAACAAGTTCTACCAAGCCTCAAACCAGTGGCAGAAAGCACTGGAGACGGCGGAGCGGCACGACCGGGTCCACCTCCGCACCACCTACTACAACTACGCCAAGCACCTGGAGGCCACCGGGGACCATGGCCTTGCGCTCACCCAGTAAGTGCCAGCCTCAGGTGCCATGGCATGTGGAAGGACATTTGGAGCCCCGGGAGACTAGAGGCAGGTTAAGGAGGATGTCTCGTGATGACCGCTAATAATTAATTAAAGTTCTTTCCTGTTTCTAGTGCTTTCTATCTCGGGGAATAAAAGCATTGTTACAATAAACTTCCTAATAAAAGAAGAGTCAGAAAGGTTAAGTGTCTTCTCAGGGGCCACTTACTCTAGTGGAACTCCAATAGTATCTAATCCTGTACTTGTTTCTGTGAGACCACTGCCCTTTTCCTTCCTCTTCCATGACAAAACCATTCGTTATTTCCTACTCCTGAGAGTCCCAGGCACAAATAGTATGGTAGACCTTTGTCTGACTTGGGGGCTTTTGGTGCACCCGGCCTCCAGTCTTCTCTGTGACGGATGGGTCTGTGGAGAGGTTAGTGGAGGTGACTTTTGATGTGTTGCACTCATTGTAAACCTTGCTTTTTGCATGGTGAGGTCTTCTCCTACCTAATAAGATCACTTCCATTCAAAACCAGAGGTGAGTTCTGGTGTAATTAGGTCCGTGAGATGATGAGGTTGTGGTGGGGAGCTGAGGACAGGCTGTAGCAGTAGGTGGCTGCGTAAGTGCAGTCGTCTCCCAGGAGTGGGAACGAGACTGAAACTGCATTGGGTGGCAGCAGGACTGAGAGGAGGAACCCAGAGTTTTTGCTACCCCTCCAGCCAGATTCAAAGGATTGAGCTTAATGTCTGTGGATCTCGCTGGGAGCACCACTGGCACTTTGTATTAAAATATTCACAATTTAGTGATCATGTTGCCTCCACAATTCCAGGTGCCTTGCAGGAGCATCCTGCCTTTCATCTTTGATGGTGCTTTTGATGGTGCAGCTGGTCTTGAGGTCAACTAAATAACACCAATGAAGTGCTTTGTCAGCGTTGTGGCTCTGTAGCAGACAAACAAAACTAAATGCATTTGCAGAGAAGGGCAGATACTTCTCTTAAGGCAGTCATTTCACATCTAGCGTGTTCTTTTTCTACACAGTTATGAAAAGTCGGACACACACCGGTTCGAGGTACCCCGAATGCTCTCTGACGACTTGCAAGCCTTGGAGAACTATGTCAACAAGATGAAAGACAAGTTAGTGCTGTGTTCGTTCCTTCTCCTGAAAGGGACTTTCAAGTCTGAAACACATTTTGTAAGGAGAACAGGGAAGGAGTAATACAATCCCCTCAGCTGCACGATCAGCTGGTCTCATGCATTGATTCTGGCTCAGCTTTCTAGGATTCGCACTGCATCGTGCCTGAGAGCTGCCACACTAGGTTACTTCTTCTGAGCTCCTTTTGAGGGCAGATCTGTGAATTTGGGTAAAGCTTGTCCACACTCCAAAAATGTATCTGTTCTTGAAGTCAGCACCTCCAGAAATAAGGAATCCATTGCTGTGGTAATTATTGCTACTGCACTTAATTTTGTTGCTTTTCTAGGAACCTTTGGAAATGGTGGGCACAGTACCTAGAGAGCCAGTCAGATATGGAAGCTGCGCTCAAGTACTATGAACTGGCTCAGGATTATTTTTCCCTGGTGCGTGTGCACTGCTTCCAAGGCAACATTCAGAAGGTACTGAGCACTGAGCAGCCTTGCTCCCCTCTGCCTGCAGAAAATGCCCGGTCCCAGGAGGCACATGGGCACAAAGTAAAGGCATGGTTTTTCTTTCAGGCTGCTGAAATTGCGAATGTAACAGGGAATTGGGCTGCATCGTATCACTTGGCTCGCCAGTATGAGAGTCAGGATGAAATCAAGCAGGCTGTACACTTCTACACCAGGGCCCAAGCATTTAACAATGCCATTCGCCTGTGTAAGGTATGGGAATATGTATATTTATGTCCAAAAATAAAGCAGGGCTCTGTCTTTAGGTAGCACACAGAATAAAATGGATACCATTAGTTCGTACCCATTTTCTTTTCCAAGTGGGAGACACTGCTTGCTCATATGGCGCAGCTGGTGAAGATGCTCCTGGACTGTCCCTGCATCTTTCAAGAAGCTATGTCAGCAAAGGGATGGCTGTAACACAGAGAGTGTTTCTTTGTCATATATCTGTCTCAGCAGAAAAACTGCTCGAACAAATTATCAGCTTTCCAGCTCCAGGTTATTTGGGTTACAATAGATTTTACCTGGAGATGGCTGATGGGCTGCTGTGTGACAGTATCAAGCCAGAGCCTGGATACAATTGTGTACCTGATTGCTGCTAACCTAGCTGCATACCTAAAGCCAAATCTTTGCTTTTGAATAGGAGAACAATTTAGATGATCTGCTGATGAACTTGGCTCTTCTGAGCTCTCCAGAAGACATGATAGAGGCAGCCTGCTACTATGAGGAAAAGACAGAACAAATGGACAGAGCTGTCATGTTGTACCACAAGGTAAATGACTCAGTAAAAATACCTGATTTTGTATTGAAGCAGTTATTCCAACACAGGAGCATTAAATAAACGGTGGGTTTGACTATTCATCACTCATGAACCTGGTGGGATCTTATTTTCAAAAATACAGTACCCTGTCCACTGGCTCTGCAGTTCTTCCTCTGCACTTTGAAGAATCACCCTTAACTTTGCAGGCAGGACACTTCTCCAAAGCCCTGGAGCTTGCCTTTGCCACACAGCAGTTCGGGGCCCTCCAGCTAATTGCTGAAGACCTGGATGAGAAGTCCGACCCGGCGCTGCTGGCCCGCTGCTCTGACTTCTTCATCGAGCATGGCCAGTACGAGAAGGCCATAGAGCTGCTGCTAACAGCCAAAAAGGTAGGTGCTTGCGTTGTGCACAGCAGGGCAGTACGTGTGTGCACACACATTTGTCTTTGTTTATTAGCAGATACGCGATGACATTTTTAAGCTTTAAAGTTTCCTCTCAAAGTGATGACTCACATGGTGACATCCACCTGGCTCAACTCTAGAAATGAATCCCTGACTTTGTGTTTTCTTTCTGCATGATAACCATGAAACTTCATGCTGTTGGGCAAAAAAAAACCTTTGTAAACTAACATATTTGGAGCTGGAGAAATTTTAATAACATCAGTTAAAAATCAGTGATGACCTTCCTATCACAACATCAGTGTAGTCAAGGCTCTTTCTTCCTATCTTCTACCTTGTTCTGCTGTGCTGACAACGGAGCCCTACCAAAATGCCGTGCTCAAGAGCCAGCATTCTGGGCTCTGTTAAATTCTGTTAGAATTTGTGCTAGAATGTATCGCTTGATCATGTGTTAGAATGTTTCTGCAGGTTTACAACAGCTTGTTGCTTTTTCCCTTCTTTTAGTACCATGAGGCCCTGCAAGTTTGCCTGAAGCAGAATCTGACCATCACGGAGGAGATGGCTGAGAAGATGACAATCGCCAAGGACTCCGAGGACATCTCGGAGGAGTCTCGCAGGGAGCTGCTGGAACAGGTTGCCGACTGCTGCATGAGGCAGGGCAACTACCACATGGCGACCAAGAAATACACTCAGGCAGGAAACAAGTTAAAGGTCAGTCTGCGTAGGTAGAAGAAAAACCTGAAGAGGCTGAGCAGCTTTTCTTCAGAAGCTTTCTGCAACAAAAAGAGTATTTGGATAAGCAAATCTTGGGACAGTCTCCATACAGTAGAGCATCTGGAAGGGGGAGGATTTCTGGCTACCTGACTTTGCTTTGCTTTGCATTCACAGTGGTATGTTTTTACCTTCCCACCTGTAGGCTATGAGAGCACTGCTGAAATCTGGGGACACGGAGAAAATTGTGTTTTTTGCTGGAGTCTCCAGACAAAGAGAGATTTATATCATGGCAGCCAACTACCTGCAGTCACTGGATTGGCGCAAGGACCCGGAGATTATGAAGAACATCATTAGCTTCTATACCAAAGGAAGGGCCCTCGATCTGTTGGCAGGTTTCTATGATGCTTGTGCTCAGGTACATTCCCCTGCCCTGTAATTCTTTAAGGCATTTGGCTCTGAGAAGAGCGTCCTCAGCTCCTTTGTCTTCTTGTAGGTGGAAATCGATGAGTACCAGAACTATGAGAAAGCACAGGGAGCGCTGACAGAAGCATATAAGTGCCTTTCAAAAGCAAAAATGAGAAGTCCTCTAGAACAGGAAAGCAAAATAGCACTTCTGCAAAGCAAGATGGCCCTGATCAAGCGATACATCCATGCTCGGAGGTGATTTGCAGTATTCAGCACATGTAGACTAATAAAAATGTATCACCTAGGAGGAAAGTTGCCTGATTTAGTACCGCAAGTTTAATAAATCATGTGGAGAAGACTCTCTTCTAAAAGCTGTTGTTAGATTTTTGTTGTTAGCAGCCATATGTGATTCTAAGTGTTGCTGACATTCAAGACCAAAAGGTAACCTTAGATATGAGTAGTTCTGTTGATTTGTGAAAGGGTGAAAGCTCTCTCCTCTCCACTGACCTGCCAGAAAGGTGATTATGAAGCATGCATGGTACAGAAATTTTCCATGTACTTCGCATGAGAAGCTGAAGGCTTTCCCCAACATCCCAAGAATGTGAATAATTTCACTTTGTTCTTTTACTAGAATTCACTCTGAAGACCCTACAGAAGCAGTGAGACAGTGTGAACAACTCCTGGGTGAACAAGATCTCGACAGCACCATCCGCCGCGGGGATGTCTTGGCGTTTCTGGTAGAACACTATTTGCAAGTGGAGGATTTCCATACGGTATGTTGAATCCTAGCACAGTGCAGGGAAGGCTTGGCACAGTCCCAAAGGCCTGTACTTCATAAACATCAGTGTGGTTTGGCATAGCACCCTTTGTAGAGAATCCCATGAAAGCTAAACTGCTTGGCAGGGTAAGGAATACCTAAGGATGTATCACTGAATTGGTGTATTTTTAATTTGATGTCATTGGAGGGCAAAGAAAGCTCACAGGACATGGAGCATAACAGAGTGGTGACTCCTTAAACTTTTTCTATTAATAGTGGCGAGAACACAGAGGTCTGGGTGCATTTCTCAGCAATTACACTGTACTTCACTTGCCACCTGGCCAAAGGAGAAAAAAAAGAGAAATTTATAAAATTGCAGTCGTTTGAGGAAACGGTGAGTCACTTCTTCACAGCAGGAAGTGCCACACACAAAGGGTTTGACTAAAACGTAACCTGCTGCTATTATGAACCTGGCTGATGCGAAGCACTAGATCCTCCAACCAGGCTGATTAACCTCCCTTGTAATGTGTAGTGGTCTAAGGGTTGTGTATGCAGCATGTGAGGCTGCTTCAGCTATCAGGAGAGCACAAAGCTGGCATTCAAGAACCCACTGCTTTTTTTAAAGAAAAAGCTAGAATTGACATAGCTCATTAAGAAAGATCATTTTGTTGTCAGCAATGGCTCTAACTCCTGGCTAAGCATCAGCTCCCTTCTGCCCCTGAACTCGACTCATCCGGGGGGCTGCTTTTCCTCCTTTTGCTACACGCTCTGCACCAGGAATCTCTGTGCGTTTCCCTAGGCTTACCGCTACCTGGAAGAGATGCGGAAGAGAATTCCAGGTGGGAACCCAACCTACTTCGTGCCTCAGCAGACCGTGGAGGCCGTTCACCGAGGAGCCGGCGTGCCCCTGAGCCGAGCCCCGGCGCCAGAGCAAGCTGGGCACGGCCCTGTGGACACCAAGGAGGTGGAGGAGGAAGTGGCTGATGAGCTGGAGGACCCCTGACACCCTGGACTCCCCAGAGGCAAAACTGACTTTAACACCAGGCCCCATCTCCTCTCCTCAGTAGGGGTCAGGCATCCATCAACTCGCTGCTGCAGAGGTTTTTAGTTTCTTTCAAAGAAATGTATTTTTTTCTGCTTGATGATTGTACATCACCATTATACAATATTATTTGAAACACTAACTGAACAAACTCAAATGTACATACACTGTTTTGAAACTGTTTCTAGTATTTTAATAAATCTGAGGGAAAAAAAGAAAAAGAATGGAAACTCTGTATTGTAATTTCAGGCCTTGCCTGGGTCTAGAGAAGAGTTCTGTAACTGATGTGGAAACTCTTGACTGGACAAACCTACAGAGTACTTGATCCAATAACGTGCTAACCTATTTGTCTTTTCAGAAGTTGACTTCCAAGGAAACAATCTGCCTGCTTGAGTACAGGCTTGGGTAAAAGTCAAACTACTTCCCTACTGCAAGAGAAAGAAAGACTTCCCCATCCTGAAGCTTTTATATGTGAATGTCAAAGGGTCATTTTAGAACCGCCACTTTGGGAATCCTCTTTTCCAAACACCACAGTCAGGCAGGCTGCTCTGCGCTAGTCGTATTTGAGGATGCAGGTTCTTCTTTGAACTTAAAATATGCCCCAAAAAAGCACAGAATTTAAGACCTGGCCATTAAGATCTGGCCATTATTTACCCTTTAAGAGAAGCTTCTTTTGGTACTAAGCTGATGCGACAAGCCCTGTTTCGCTGGCTCCCACGAGTGAGGCCTGGCGCGTCCCTGGGGCGGCTGCAGCCACTTGCAACGTCCCGTCCGCGGCAGCGGCACCGCCAACGCACCGGCCCGCTCAGCACCAGCCGGGAGACACAGGAGCCTTGGGCAGGGGATTCCTCGCCTTTGCCCCAGGAGCCAAGGGGCTGATCCCAGCCCTCCTGTTCTCCTGACAAGAAGCCTGCTCTGAGGTCTCCCTGTATTTTTAGCAGAGCATTCAGGTTATAAATAGCTGGGGGTGGGGGCTGGAGGAGGTGTGAGAGGATGGCAGCGCTCGCTACCTTCCTGCATCTGTACACGCCGTACCGGATGGCCAGCGCTCACTAAATTGGCCTCCACTACAAAGTCCAGATGTCAAGTCGGGTTCTCCGGCTTCCAGCTCTGCACCCTTCCCCCTCCTTCCTCCGGTGCAGCCAGGTGACTGCAGGAGAGGCGCCTGCGGGTGTCCAGCTGGCAGGAGTGCGGCGCAGAGGTCACTTCTGCCCTTCACCTAGGAAGAGGCACTTTCAAGTTTCTTTTTCAGGTTCTCCATTAGCAGCAAGTTCTGCAAGGCCAGCCCCCTGCAGTCCCCATTGGGGTCTTTCTCCACCACATCTGTAAGAGAGGAAGACACTGTCATTTAGAAGATTGCAAAAACTGCTCTTAGTCCAACACTGCTCTCTCACGTGCCATCACTAAACAGTACTAAATGCAACAGCAAAAAGCCTCACGCTGTCCTTGCAGCAGCAGCAGGTAACTCGTGAGTGGCAACACTCCCAGCGACTGCCCTGACCTTGCACTCGACTGAGCAGCTGCCCTGACAGAGTTTGGGCTTCTGCAGGCTGGAGGTTGTAGCCTCCCTAGGGGGCTCATCTGCGAGCACAGGCGCAGTTTGCAATGAGAAACCCCCTCGCTCAGAAGCTCATCTCCACTCCACCGATTCCTGCAAAATAAGCAAGTGCTCGGTGGTCACAGCGCCCTTTAAACAGAGGAAAGGAGAGGCAGCTGCTGCGTTTCAGCACATCCTTGCAGACCTGCTCTTCTGATAAACTGGTAGTTCTGTCCCACTTCAGGCAGCATGGGAGGGAAGGCTTTTGCCTTGCACCAGGGCATGAAGCTGCTCCAGCAGCTGTTATTTCAGAGGCCCTTAATGGGCCTGCAAAGTAAAAGCCAGGATGCACTCAGGATGTCGGAGCACGGGGAGCCTGGAAGAGCGGGGAGCCTGTGCGCGGATATCCTGTACGCACGAGCGTGTGCTCAGCGCCGCGCTGAGCCCAAACACATGACTCATGCAGATGCTGCAGGGCTATTTATAACGGCAGGAGAGCAGCCGTGTGCCTTTCCAGACTCCCTCTACAAAGGGAGGCTACAAGACAGGTTAGTACAAACCCATCAGCTCCCAGCCCCAGATGGGCACCAATTGCATCAGCAGGGACCTTGAATTGGCTGCACGGAAAGAGAGGCACACGAGGCACTGCGAGTTCCTTCAGATCTTTATGGAAAACAAACTTGCTTGGGACATAGCTGTGCAGCGTGGGCAAGGCCTGGGAAATTCCCTCCAAGGCAGCTGCGGAACAACTGAAGGATTTGCTTCCTAGAAGTGCTCGGCCTTCTCCCCTACACACCCCCAAAAAGAGCAAGCTACTGAATGGCAGCCCCAGCCTAGTAGTAAGGGGAAGGACAGAGAAATAGGAAGCAGATTTTAGCCTCCTGCTTGAGAAGGAGCCAAGTTCTCCTGTGCTACACCTGGGTGTTGGGGAGCCGGTCGTTTCTCCTAGCTGCAGCAGCAGGTCTGATCCACGTCTCCTCATCTGACAGTCCTGAGGCAGCAGCTGCCCCAAGCCTGGAACTGGGGACCTATCCCAAGGGCGGCTCCAAGTGTCTCCCCAGTGCGGGTGGAGCAGCCACAGGGCCAGCAGCTCCCGGGGAGAGCAGATCCACCAAAGATCCTGCACCCCCCAGCCCACACAGAGCCCAGGCCCAGCTCCAGGCCAAGGTGCAGCTCCTCAAGCAAAGCAATATTTTAAATTGCACTTCAGTGGCCTTTGACTAGAAGCGGAGCTGAATTACATTCCTAGGGGTTTCTGAATGGCTCCTACAACAGTTCCCTCTCTGTGCTATACAGGGACAAGCGGGGTCTTACCCTGTTGCTATTCCCACCGGAATCAGAGGCACAATTCCCACACAATGGCACTACGTGAAGTGGCTATTGCACTACCTACAGGCATAGAAGGATGCTACTACCTCAGTTGTCCTCCTGCCAAAAATAACTCATTAAAAACGGACTGCATGGACCTTCACGCTGAAAAGACATTGAAAGCATTCCTGGAAAGGCTCTCCTTACTAACAGCAGAGAGAACCAGATTCAGAGCACATCATGGCATGGGAAAAGCAAGGTTTTGGCCCCAAAGGGCAGCTCCCTTCCTTCTAAAGTGCACAGAGCTCCAAAACCTGCAGGGATCAGAGGCCGGCTGTGTCAGTGTCACTTCCTGCCTGCTCCCTGTGGGAAGGCAACTCAACAAGAGCGAGGAAACGAGTCCTGGGAGCTCCCCTCCGAATACAGGGGAGGCACAAGGCATAGGCCACGTCTTCCTCTTGTACTCCCAGCACACTGGGATCCTCAGCCTGGCTTGTGGGCTCGGGTAGAGGGGCAGTGCCCAAAAACAACACTGTGCAAACCACGTGTCTTCCCTCGACACAAGCTAGGGCATCATCCGCAGGTTGCCCTTCCAGCCGCACGGGGAAGGGGGAAAAGCGGGATACACTTGTCTTCCTTCTCTTACTCAGCATTGGTGAAACACATCCTCGAAGCACAAAGGGCCCTACAAAGCCCTGGTATTACGGGTGGTCAAGCTCAAGGACGAGCTTGCTCCCACCCCAGTTT
>JAUBNY010000244.1:399183-412584 GCA_032275445.1 Crypturellus soui
GAAGCACAAAGGGCCCTACAAAGCCCTGGTATTACGGGTGGTCAAGCTCAAGGACGAGCTTGCTCCCACCCCAGTTTTAGAAAGGATTCTGCGTGCAAGCTGAAGCACTAAGCAGGGAAACCTTGTACCTGCCAGCCAGCAGCGTGTCTCCAGGAGCAGCTCTGCCACGTCTTCCAGCAGGTGGGCAGCAGGGACGCTGAGGAGGATGGAGGAGATGCAGGACAGCAGACCCTGGCGCACGTACCTGTTGGAGAAGGACCGAGTTCTAAAAGCCTGCAGCTTCTTGCTGTGCTCTGATTTCCTTAATATTCCTCTTCCCAAAAGCCCTCCAGGTCCCACTATTTGTGATGACAATCACTGCTGTCACACCCCGCTGAACTAGAGTCCAATCACACAGCTAGCTGGCACAGTGCCTATATACACAGCCCAGCCACGCTGTGGTTTAGGGAATCTACCAGAATTCAGAGGCCTAGAGCAGCCTTGAGGTTGAACAGAAAACGGCTGTTTGCAGTGTTTTGGCTACGTGCCTTGATTTCCTTCCAAGGCTGAATGTGGGAATTCAACCCATCAGGTTTTCGGAGGTCCGAAATGAGATATAACCAGGATAGCTGATCAAGAAATTTCTCATGCTCTTTACAGATAATGATTGTCCCTGCACAACAGAAGACACTAGCTAAATACTTTTAACGTTGGTCTGGCAATGAAGTGACAACTTCATTGTAAATTCTTGCTCTCGAGACACTCAGTGTCATAAGAGGAGAAGGCGGGAGGAAAGTAGTAAAGAAGAATTCACTGAGCCATGACCCCAGTCAGGCTGGTGCTGCTCCGGGACACAGACCAGCTGTGGCTGCACAGCAGGCTCAAAGCTGCCCTCTAAAACTGCAACCAGACCCAACTTACGAGTCAGTGTGGAAGCGCAGAGCCCAGACAAACTCGAGCAGCGCCTTTCCCATGGTGGTGACTGCCTGTGGACGAGGGTTGAAAGAGAAACACTGAGCGCAGCCCTGCAGGCCGCGCACCCGGACCTTGGCAGACACTGCTGTCAACGGCAGGGTCACGTTTAACATTGCTACACGTATGAGGAAAACAAGACAGTGAAGTGAAACGATGTCTCCAACATGCGGTTACAGTTGACAGAAAAGCTATCCAAAAAACGAGCGCCCAGATCTCTTCTGACCATCTTTCCTCAGCGCTTTCTGCAGCTCCTCAGCCTCAGGGACTCCGACTTGCCCTGGTCCGCATGTCACAAGCCCCAGGGCTCCCTGTGTTGGGAGGAGCTGCCTGCTCCCCGCGGGCTCGCGGCGCCGCTTACCACAGCGTTGGCAGCCAGGTACATGAGCACTGCCAGCGTGTGCACCAGTCTGCCCAGCACAAAGTGATCTTCTCCCAGTAGATCAAACGTGGACAAGGGCCTGCAAGTGCGAGATACACAGTCCTGGAGCACGGGCACAGCTGCTTGGAGTGACGGCCAGGCTGGCTGTGACTGTCCCACGCGAGCTGCCATGCCTAGAACCATCGCTTTAATAGAGTGATGCCCAGGTTGTTTAATAGAGGCCACAGTTGTTGCTTTCTCCCATCTTTGCTGTAAATATCCTCCACTCTTACAGCAGGTCTCACTTGTTTCAGTACAAAGAGCTTTAGTTACAGAGTAAAGAAACACATTAAAAAAATAGCTTTGTGGCCATCCTAGAAACAAACCATTACGACTGGTACAACAAGAATCTTGATCCTTACAGAATTCATTATTTTTGAGTCTTCCTTAGGTGAGCACAGCCAAAACTGACTCTGTTCTGCAGAGGCAAAGATGTCTTCCAGCCTCACCCTGATCACAAGGACTTTCTTGGGTGACCTTAGGCCCAGGTTTCAGCTAGATTTAGCCTCTGGTAAAGCCCAAAGCCCAGTTTTGCCAGTTAGTGTGAGCCTCCCACTGTGAGTGCTCAACCAAGACACCATTCAGTACCCTAGTCAGCTCCAGGGCACCTCCCTGCAGGTTCTTTCTAGTAATACGTATTTGCTTACTGCAAGGTCTTACGTATTCCCTATCCCCAAAACTTCACAGGATGCCTGAGAGACACCCCCAAACCCTCTTCCCTCGGCACGTGCCAGACCTCGGCTCTGTGCCTTCATGGGACCCGTCCCCGTGGCCGCTGTCCCATCCGCAGCACAGGGCACTCGCACTCACCTGTCGAAGTTCTGGATCAGGGGGAAGAAGAAGTGCCCAGCTACAGAATTGAACTTGTTTGGGCCAGAATCCGGTTCTGCTTGAGATCGACCCTGCACAAGAGAAAGCTGGATATAGCACTGCACAGTTCCTCCAAAATACCTCAGTGCAATAGAGCTCAATTCTGCTGGGTGAGATACCAGAAACAAGAACACAGGGACATGAACAAGCAGTAAAGCAGCTCTGGAAAGCAAGTTTTCCAAAATGAACCATAAGGGAGTTCTGGAGCCTAGAAAATGGGCATCAATTTATCTTCATCTCCCAGAAAAGGAAGCTTGAGGCTACAGTCCAGCCCAGGGCAAGCTGGTCTGAAAGCAGCAGCTCTGAGGCCAAGGTGCAGCCACAGCTCCCTGCAGCGGCCGGACACGCTCTGAGCAAGCACAGGACAGCAGCCACCGCCTGGCAGTGCAAGAGTTCAAGGTTTATTATCCTCTCTGCTGGGAGAGGACTATGGGAAATGATACTTCCCACCGGAAAAGATTAAAGTGGAACGGGGGTTTTAACTTATACAGCCAGAAAGGGGAAAAAAAAAAATCAAGGAGTGGCAAACACAGCCCCAGCCTGGGAACAGCCTTCCCATTCATGTGAGAAGCACCCCGTTTCAGGAAAAATCCTGCTTCCTCCTGAGCCATCAGCAAACCCGCTGGCTTGGGCCCAGCTTCATGGGTAGTTTGCCCTTTTTGGATAGAACTACAGCAGCTCCTAAAATCACTTCAACTGTCTCTACTCTTGCAGGACTTTATATTGCTAGGTTTCTGCTCTGCTTTTACCTTAGCAAACCTTCGGGTCTTGCTTTTGATCCTCTCATCAACAATCTTTCTCCAGTCCTTGGAGCTGTCACTTTCAGGAAGGAGCTGGATACAAGGTTTCTGAGCATTAGATTGTTTGTTCTTCCCATGGAATTTGGAAGAAGACATTTCCTGAGCTGCCAGAACCAATACCTAGAGGAAAAAGAGCAGTTTCATTAGAAAGGGTTAATCCCTGTAGCAGGGAGCAGCAACAATAACAGAACTACCTGCCCTCAAACTGATAGCGAGGCGGAAAGGGTCAGTGGGTAAGAAGCAAGAACAACAGGGCAGGTAACTGATCCCTAGACAAATGCTCAGGCATTTGGCCCTGGAACAGAGGAGGGGCTCCCTGATTAGGCACAGCAAGTGAGAGCATGTGGAAGGAGGCAGACTGCTGCCTTCCAGCAGGTGATGAGGTAACAGACTGGTGACACTTCAGGAAAGAGTGGCTTCCTCTAGGAAATGCCCCCGTACGTGTGAAGGGAGAAGAGCGCTTACGTCGAGGATATCCATGCGCTGTCGAAGGCTGTAGTTCAGGGAGTAGAACTGGGAGGTCAGGAACTGCGCAACCTGCACACGGGAAGAAAGGAAGGCGAGAAGCAGTGAGCACAACCCCAGCCCGGGAACAGCCTTCCCACTAATTCCCAAAGCAGCCTGTTCCAGGAAGAGGCCTGCTCCCTGGTAGCGAAGCAGAAGCCTCCAAGAGAACAGAGGAGCAGACGTGTGTGTGCATGGGAAATTCAGAGGTTTCTACTTCTCAGTCCTCCCAAAGGATGTGAACGACAAACAGGACTGCTGCTCTTTGGCACCTCCTATGCAGAGGTATCCAAACAGCCCCCAGGCCTTCTCTCAGAGAAACCACGCGTGCCTCAGTTTCCCTGTATGTGAAACAACCTTCAGTGCAACAAGCTTGCCCAATCTGACCCCATTTTCCCTTTCCCCTGTTTCAGTCATCCTTGGGTAGGTAGCCCACTTGGCATAAACTCAGTCAGACCCCAATGTCAATCCTAGCACAGGCCGGGAGGTGCCTCCGCCCAGCCAGCAGGAGCCTTCACCTGCTCCAATCTCTGCCCTTTCCTCCCCTAGGAAAAAGGCGGCACTAAGGCGGACTCACAGGTATCGGATCAATGGTTAAAACGGCTACTTGGGCTTTCTGTCGGAGCACTGCAAAGCCTTCAATGCAGCCCTTCTCTTCCACATGCAGTAGGATTTTTGCCAGCTCCACACTAACCTGTTCAAAATATGAGCAGAGGAATAAATCACTGCAGGTGTTTTCCTTCTCATAGGATTTACAGAGCAGCATTCCCTGTCCATTCTTATTTTTTTCAGGAAAGACAATAAGGGAACAGAATACAGGCAGCAGCACATTTGTTACTTAGGAGAGAGAGAAACGCCACAAAGCCAAAGGCCATCGGGCTCTAGGGACTAATCTCAGCATCACGAGAGCAGGAGGACTTGTCCCTGCAGCTCCTGGGTGAGGTGAACAGGGCCTCCAGAAGCCTGTCCAGCTCGGTGCAGGGCCGGCACTGCTCACCACACTGCGCTGCGCTGCACCCTCGGCAGCCAGAGGCTCCTGGCCTTCTGCAGGCAAACAGGGAAGCTCCATTTGATTCTTCCTCCCTTTTGCTTGCTGATTTGTGGGATTAGAGCTGCTCTGTAGCTTGCATTTCTAATGTATTTTGGCCCAGCACAAAGGATACAGCTTCCCACGCACTCCGCTGTCTCAAGCTGCTGGCAGGACCTCCATCTACACACATTTCATCTGCAGGGCGAGAGCTGCCAAAGGTTGTCCTGGCATCTTCGCATACACATTGGCATCTTTGGTCACCTTTGCCAGCATCTTTGCCTCTCTGCACTATGTAGCCTCATCTCCAAAGAAGATTTACCCTTCTATTTCTCTTTCTAAATTGAAACCTTTAAATTCAGGTGAACTTGAGCCTGGCCTGTCACTGGCAAGTTTAGTTTCTTCAAAAGCACGAAGGAGAAACCCTCTTTTACAGTCCCCCAGTAACTGTCAGCCCGCACTGCTTCACCTCTCGCGTAGCTGCTGGATTCCTTCGAATCAAGCCCTCAAGAGCCTTGATTGTAGCATCCCATTTGTCCACATCATCAGACCCCGTCAGGACTAAAAGTAACCAAAAGACAAACAAAAGCTGTAACAGAATGGTCAAGCTCAGGTAAATAACACAGCCTTGCTCTGCTCACCCAGCACATCACACATCAGCAACTAAACTTAGAAACAAAGTCCCCCTACGCAGACCCCTTTCACAAAGGCATTAGAAGAAATAGATGAGGACTCGACCCAAATTCTCATACCTTCGATACAGTCACGAATATACACAGGAGCCTTGGTGCTCTTTAATTCTTTATCCTCTGACATGTCATAAGGGACGAGGTCATCATCACTGTTAAAGGAACATATAGACAAGAGTTACTCCCCAGACATGCACACAAGAGGGAAAGCTGCGTTTCATGCGCTCTCCTAACACAGCTGCTCTTGCACCACGCAGTAGCGTTGCAGGAACTCAACCTACGAGGGTCTAGGCAGCAAAGGAAACTCTTGGCTCTAATGCACAAGAGTAGGTGGGACCCACTAAGGAAGCCCCCATGAAATATCAAAACAGAGCAAATGTCCTGAAAACAAGATATCAGCTTCGGCTACTACAAGATGTGTGCGGGGGGAAGGCTGTTGGGTTCTTTTGTTTGTTTTGTTTTATTTTAGGGACATTGTATAGGTGTGGAATTCACCTATACAGGAATAAACGTCACTACTGCAGTTAGTCCATGCTTTAAAAGTAGTGGGACGAAATGAGCACTTCAAGGTTTTTCATCTTCTCCCCACCGCAGACTAAACAGAGCACATGAATTGTGCCCTAGAACTGCTTGTACCATTAAACTGATTAAAGAGAAGACCACGGTGTCAGGCTCAGTGCTGTGCACGTTTAAAACTAAGCCACATAAAGATTTTGGAGAGTCTTGGCTCCAAAGTCAACACAACATTTCAGCTCTTAGCTTATTATTTTAAAGGGGAAACACTGAGCCCAAGGCAGCTGTTGAACTGCTTTTGTGAGTCAGGCTCTTTTCTTATCATTTGTGTACAGTGCCCAAGGGCTTCAGAAAAGAAATCAGGGGAATTAATCACATGGAAAATTAATAAGAAATCCTTTCCACAAGGCTACTTGTATCAATTGTTTTTTCTATCATCTACCTTTTGCTACCTACCTCATGAACGATGGAGTTGTGCTACAGATCAAACATTTGCCATCTCACAGGACTTAAGGGGAGGATTTTTCAACATTTCACCTAGATCCCTCACAACTGCTTGATCCTGCTGGGCAATTTTTATTGCCCCTCTAAACCACAAGTCCTGGCCAAAAGGTGCTTTTGACCTAAGGCCCACTGAGGCTCTTCACTTTGCAGGCTGCAACCCACTCTGCAAGGTGCCACTCACAGAGCTGCTCTCACTTGGCAGCTTTAGGGCATCCAGATGGAGGCCGTTACTTTACACTGCTCTTCAGTTCAGCATTTGCTCCTATTTCACTGAACAAGCCACCTCCTTTAAAGAGCACAAAGGAAGGCAATGGATAAGCCACAGGTGAAGCCTTAACTGCACTAAGCAGTTTTGCAAACAAAAAGGAATGGTGAAAAATGTTCGCCGAGAGAGATATTGGAGATCTTTTGCTTTCACACCAGAATTGAAGCACCTGCCCTTCAAGGAAGAAGGGCAGACTCAACACAAATTCTTCAGTCACCTTAGGAAGCCTTATGAATTACTCTAAAGCCAAGTGAAAGAGCAGATACAATAGGTCCTCTAGTAAAATGGATCAATACATCCATATTTCCACTGCATTCTTGTAAATAAGGGACTCAAATGGAATAAATCAGATGGTTGTACATGATGCTGGCTTCACCCTATCGACTGACACACGGGGGCTGAACATCAGTCATCTGAGCAAGGTCTGCTCCCTCCTTCCAGCCAGAAAGCACCAGATTTGCCACCATAAGCAGGTAACGATAGCTCCCTTCTCTGTGAGTCCACTCATCAGAACTTGCTGAATATTTTCCATTTCCTAACAGCTTCTTGCCCCGTGGCTTGTTCTAATACCTACCTGTCAAGCTCAGCATCCGACTCCTCATCTGACACCACCTGGGCTGCTGTCTGTGGCTTTTCAGCACCTTCCAGTTCCCCTGGCAGTGCCACATCTGCTCCTTCATTCCTGCTGTGAGCAGGAAACATTACAATCAGCAAAGGAACAGGTCTGATTCGCAGGACACATCCTCCCCAGCCAACCTTGCTGCCTTTGGCCCACACGCGCAGAGGGAACAGGCTGAGTGGGGAAGAAAAGTGGAATCTCAGAGTGAGAGAGCAAGGGGGGACAAAAATCAAGTTAGCTGATTTGCTGTGTTCCGCCTGCACTAACGTGTCTATCTGAACATGAAGAGAGAGGGCTGTCTGACTTCACTTGAGCATATATGACCCCTAAACACCACGGTATGGATTCAGTGTATGCAGCTACCAAATGAGCAATTTTAATGCGTGCTACCACCTGAATTATGAGTTTACCATGATCACACTGCCTGCTAAGAATAAAGGCATTATTATGCTTTATAAGAATATATAAGATGCAAATATTATACAAGGGAATTTTATATTATATAACTTATATAATATATATATATATTATATAAATTATATATATTATATCATTATAGAAGAATATATATGATGTAAATCTTTAAAGCTGCGCACAGTGCTGGTGTGTAACTGAAAAAATGGCATGGAGAAGGGAAAAAATGATCAAAGGTACAGAATGATTTCCATACAAGGAAGAACTAAATAGACGAAAATCTTCAGTCTGGAAGAGACAACTGAGGGAAGATGCGACAGACAGGAACAAAACTACAAGGAATATGAAGATAAAAATGAAATGACACATCCCCTGCAGATGGAAACCCTATTGATAATCTAGAGAAACACAATCTAGAGAAGAAAACTTGCCCACTTTTGCTCAGTACATTTTTAAACTTGCTACTGGAAAGGGCCCGGGGCTGAGCAACAGCCGTGTCTTACTCGTGTGCAAGGCTGGGGACGTCGCAGCCCGGAGCAGCCTGCACCAGGAGGGACTTCAGCTCTCGTGTCTCGTTGTCTTCTTCATACTAGACATTCAGAAGAATTGTTATTGCAAACGTGCACAGCAGTCCTCATCTCACCCTCCTGCTTTGCAGAAACGAAAGCTGAGCTGTGAGCAGCTGGACACCTAAAAATCCCATTTGTTTCTATCATGAGGCTGCCTGAAGTTGGTATTTATGCTGTACAGCAACCTGGGCTTCAAATCTTTGTAGTAGAGTTCAGTACTCAACAGTAGCATTGGTTCACGCTCTTATCACTAGTCACAGGGTTATTTACAATCTTTAAAACATGTAATAAATGGCAGTGCAACATGATGGAGGGTTTTAAGGAAAGAATGAGATTTTTATCATCTAATTCCTATAAACTCAACTAGAAATAGCACAGCTAAAGTCTCCAAGTCAGCCTTGGAAATCTCTGCTTAGACGAGGTGGTTCCTACCAGGTCAGGGACCAAAAAATCACTACTGATTTAGGCTGGAAGCTCCCTCTCAACTTCCATGGATCAGATTCCAATACTCTTGTGGAGTTCTTATTATTTTCTAGCAGTCCTTTATTATCAACAGTTTACCCTAATATTTGTCACCAGATTACACTCTAAGGTCATTCTTATGCATCCCTGTATTTTTAATATAATTCTGTTTTGTAAACAACAGATTACGTCTCTTTTTAGAAGCACTGTTGCCTCTCTTTATAATAACAAGTATTAATATTAGCATGCACTATAATGCCTGAAATCACCTGTTTTCAAGCTTGCATCTCCTCTCGAGCCTTGCACAGTAGAAATCTCATTAGCGTCTCACCTGAAACTTCAGGACAGGCCCATCAGTGTTCAGCTTTGCACTAAGGCTCTCGGCCACAACCATGCCCAGGCGCCGGATCTGTGGCAGGCTGCTGTCCAGGTGGCATTTTACCCCTTCCATCATGCTTGTGAGGAGCTCTGGAAGGCAAAGAGAGTGTCAAGCAAGGAGAGGAGTACGGAGAGTCTCCGTGGCAGCTCCCTGAAGGCGCTTCTTCAGCTACCCCCTGCTCAGAAATAGGGAGGGAGACAGGAAAGGCTTAAAAACACAACCATGCTCTGCTGCTACAACTATGCTCTGCAAGAGTGGCACTTCCCCTCAGCACCCATATAATAAAAAAAAAAAATTACAAAGTCAACCAAATATTACAGATATATTCTAAGTGTAGAATATTTTGGGGTTTTGCTGAAATTAAAAACCAAAAAAGAGCAACAAGTCAAATCAATTTAATTCCCATTTAGTGTTTTCAAACCTCTGAAGTGACACATCATGTCACAAGGAAACTGCCAATTCTGACCAGTACCAGCAGTCATGGATGGGACAATTTCCCTCGCCATCTAGATAGGTACAGACAGGTAGCCCATGCTGGCAATTCTCAGCCCACGGGGAGTGACAGTAACCATCTTACCCAAAAGAAGTCAAACAGCAGCAAATCTATCAGCTCCTAAAAGCCTTTTTTGTTGTTATTACTTTTATACCAAGTAAATAATAGTTTTTTTTTTTTTGTTATCCTAAAGAATTAACTCTGGAATGAAGCAGAGTTATGCTCTTGTAAGGCAAACTTCCACAAACAACTGAAAAGCTGCACAAAGAAGTAACAGAAACAGCTCTGGAAATTAGATCATTTTATTTCAGTAAGAAACTGAAATATCAGACCAGGACCCCAGAATGCTCTGAACTGAAAAGCACGGGACAAAAGTGCTCCTTGCCAATACACTACTTGTGTGAGAGAGACGCATGGAAAGAGGCTCAGCACTAAGCGCAGGCAGTAGCAGGTCCTTTAGCTTGGCTGTATTAACCTTTGTCACCTGCTGAGTAATCACACCTGGAGCCCCCGTTTGCCAAGATGAAGTCACAACGATTTTGTTTCACTCTGCATCCATCCATCCATCCATGATGTTTTTCTACTTACAGTCAGCCTATCTTTTAAACACGTGTTGCCCGCGGCTCCTTGCAGCCCCTCACCTTGCCTGCAGCTCTCTATTTCAGGCTCCCTCAGGTGGGAGAGGCAGATGAGAATGGCCTTGCTGATGTACTGCTGCTGCTCCAGCGGCGAGTGTCGCACGGCGCTACTGCTGCCCCACGTCTCCAAGAGCTCCTGCAGCACCTAAGCCACAAAACCTGAGTTAGCTCCAAATTCCTCTTTACCACACATAGGCAGTGTCCTTTCCAAAGGAACACTCTCACTTCATCCACACAGCATCTATTCTGATGGGCCTTGAATCTTCGGTCTCCTTGGAGAGGGAAAAGATCCGCATCTCCATGGAGGAAAAGGTACATAAGGGATGTCCCAAAACATCAAAATCATTCGGCACACGGGAAGCTCAGAGCCAGTTTCATCATTTTCTGCCACCCATCCAGCCACATAAACAGGGAAGGAGGGAGGAAGCTGAGAGGGACCAGGACCACTGCAAGAATCCAGGTTTCATTGGCTCTGTTGCTCAGAAGACAATTTGCTGACAAAACACAGGTAAAAAAAGACCATGAGCAGCACAGAGAGCCTTCAGTTTGTACACCATAAACCACCTCGCCTTCCTCAGTGTGCTAAGGTTTTCCTCACTTTTCTGAACAGCAGCAGAGGTGAATTAGAGGAGACCGGATTTCTGCAACACACACATACACTCTCACAGTATTTTTTAAATTCAGCAGATCAAAAACATGCCCAAACCTTACTTTGATCAACAAGGCGCGCCGCAGGCTGTCCAGGGACAGGTAGCCGAGGACGTTCTGTAGCACTTCAGTCTGCAAGGAAAACCACGGGTCTTGCTTTAACTAGGGAAAACCATAATGGGAATACAGTGTTTCATCCCTGATACCAGACCAGAACAATTTCAGATAAACACAGAGCACTCCGGACATACAGAATATCCCTCAGGAGAATGGCCTTCACGGAGAATATCGCACTTCCAGCTCTCAATTCCCCCTTACACTATCAGGAAAGAGAATTTCACAGCAAACTCTGGCCTTGTCTCTTCATCTCTATTCTTATCCCCAAGGGCAGGTCATAATTTCCTGAGTCTCTTCTTTCAGATCCTAAATTAAGGAGACACCTCCAGCCAACTGGAATAACTGTGATTATGTGCAAGTACCCATTTGCTTCCACAAAGAAGACAGCAGTTCTGCTAACCACATCAACCCCAGAGAGACAGGAATGCACAATCTGAAAGGCACCATTTCCCCCTTCCCTTCTGCTCAGCTACAGGGGTGCAGGTGAACTGAGCTCAGGTAAAAGTGGAGAGATTGAGACGATATGGGAGGATTTTATAACCAAGTTAAAAGTTGCTCACAATTGGAGAGCTCAGCTAAAAAATACATCAATATTTTGGGAAGGAGAGGCCTTCCCACCTCACCGTTCAAGCAGAGTCCTCACCGTGTAGCCATACTGCAAGAGCAGCAGCTTCTGCGTCAGCACGAACTGAGCTTTCTTGTTCTTCACCACCAAGTTCCCCAGCAATCGGGACAAGGCATCTGCCCTAGCAAGAGATGTCAAGGGCAAAACTTGAGGAGTCGAGGGATGACTGTCATCCTGCCACCGATCGTACGCAGGTCTGTGAGCAGCAATGAAGGCACAAGCTGAGGATTACTGAAACGGCTCTAGAAATCACGAGCTGGTCAGTGACTGTGAATAATACTTGTTTCTTCACTGCACAATCCAGATCTTTGAGGAATGGTGCAGGCTCTACCCGAGAGGGAACCTCCGGCTATTTAACCCTAGTGCATCTCAGCAAACAGCAGCACAAAAAAACAGTCTACGCAAACACACAGGCCTTGGTGCTGAAAGCATTTGTGACAGTTCCAGCCTTTGCTGCAGCTCGGAGGGCAGAGCAGCGTTCTTACCCTGCGGCGCTCTGAATGAAGCCGAGGAGCACTGCCTCCATACAGCGGTCGGGCACGCTTTCCACCAGTCGCCAGCAAATCCGCTGCCAGATGCAGTCCAACTGGGTGAGTTCTGTGAGCTGCGGCACCAAAACGCCCAGAATTTCCTCTGAAGTGGAAGAGAGGTAAATACTCCAGCTGGACGGAGCTGGTACTTATAAAACCTTTTCAGATAATGGGGGCAATAAGTGTTAGTACAGCCCAAATAGTTACAGTTAGTACACCCCAAAACAGCAGGGCGAGAGAAGACTTAATGCTCTTCTCAGCTTTGGAGAGGACATGAACATGACATCCGTCAGGCACGTAGCTTTGAGGAGTCTCATAAAGCAAACAGCAGCCAGTATCTACAGGCTGATTCACAAGAAACCTCGAAGAATGACCTGACCTGATCACAAGAAACACAGAAGGGCTGAGGCTGGCAGGGACCTCTGGAGATCACCCAGTCCCACCCTCTGCTCCAGCAGGGACACCCAGAGCACGGGGCACAGGGCGGCATCCAGGCGGGTTTGGAGATCTCCAGAGAAGGAGCCTCCACAGCCTCTTGACCACTCTCTCATTTCTTCTGTTGATAATCACCACGCTCGTGTTCCCTCACTCACACACAACAGATCTCCCCTCTCCCCAGATAGTGCAGTGAGGCGCTCACTCTGTCTGCCGTGGACGCACACCTTTCCCACGACGTGCGACATGAAAGACACGGAGCAGTCCAGGCCGCCTGGCGGAGGAGAGGCACCGCATGAGCCCGCCGCAGCGCACGCCGCACGCGGGGCTCTGTGCGGGCGCGCTCACCTCGCAGGGAGCCCGCGACGCGCTGCAGCGCCTGCAGCACCGCGCGGCCCAGCAGCGGGAAGTAGCTGCGCGGCAGCAGTGCCTCGGGGGCCCGGCCCTGCAGCCGGTTGCCCACGCGGTCGGGCAGCCCCACGAGCAGCGCCAGGAGGCCGTCGGTGCCCGGGTCGGGCGCGCGCGGCTCGCACTGCTCCCACAGCAGCGCTTCCAGGCCGCCCTCGCGCACCAGCTGCTCCAGCAGCGGCAGCGCCACGCTCGACTCGGCGCTGCAGGGAACAGGAGGCAGAGTTAGGGCTCCGTGCGGTACGGGGCGAGACAACGCGCGCGGTGTCGCTAAGGGATCTCGCTGCGGCGCACGCAGCAGTTAACGGATCCCGGCACGGGGACAGCCCCCACGCGGGATACCGGGCGCCAGGGAAGGCGGCGCCAGGCCGGGCCCGAGACCCTCCCCGCCGCCCCGTGCACAGACCCGGGCTCCGCGAGCGCCTCGAGCAGCAGCGTGAGGCGCAGCGCGGCGGGCGCCTCGTCCCACAGCGGCCGCCATGAGGGCGGCGCCGGGGCGCGCAGGCAGCGGCGCAGCAGC
>JAUBNY010000244.1:419912-443383 GCA_032275445.1 Crypturellus soui
GGAGGGGGCAGGGCCGGGCCGGGCTAGGCCGCAGCGGGGCTCCCTGCAGGCTGGCCGCGCTGCGTGTGCCGGGCTGCTCCGCGCTGCGCTTTGGAGTGGCCATCCCGGGCACGGAAACAGCGGCCGAGGAGATCGCGTGGCCTTGAAGAGGCGCCGAGCGCCCCGGCTGTGTCCCCTGCAGGTGCCCGGGGTCTGGGCGGGTTGTCCCCTCCGTGCCGGCCCCCCGCGCCGCTGCTCGGCGCAGCTGCTGCCACGAGCAACGAGGTGGAGCCGGGGCCGAGCCGCGTCCCGGAGCGGCCCCGTTCCGCCGCGCTCAGCGGGGCGGCCCTACCCGCAGCTGCTGCCCGTCGCAGCCGCCGCGGGAGCAACGGGTCCGTCCCGGTCCCGCCGGAGGAGCCCGGCGGTCGGAATGGCGCCTCCGGCGCGGCTCCCCGTGCGCCAGCGCCGCGCTGGGAGCCCGCGTCCCCCGCAGCGCGGCCGCGCGCTGAGGCGGGACCCTGGCAGCGGGCGGTCCCGAAGGGGTTAAGCGGAGCGCGGCTGCTCCCGGCTGCCCTCCCCGGCAGCTCCTGCTGGCTCTGCGCGCTGGGCTGGAAGCGGCAGCTCCCGTTGTGGCCCCCTTTGGTCCCTGGCGCTGTGCTGCTCCCTTGTCGTTAGCTGTGGGCTGCCCCGCGGTCCGCAGCAATCCCCAAGCCCCGGGAGATCCAGGTGGGCCTGGACTGCACTGCCGAATGCAGCGCTGAGCGTTCACGGCTTGTGCCCAAGGTGCGGGGTGTTGTGGAGGTGGCACCCAAGCTCGTTGTGGGCTTCAGCGTCCAAGCGCTGATGTTTTTCCCCACAGCAGGCACTTCTTTGGTCTCTCTCTGCAGTCTGTCCTTCCTTCTGCACCTGTGTGAAAAAGGGGCTGGAAGTGTCTGGCTTCGCCGAGTGCAGTTTGTGTTGTTTTGCTGGAGGAATTTCAGGGTGGGGGATTTTTCATCTAATGCCTTTGGAAACTTTCCGTCTCGGCGTGTAAAAACAGCCTCAGTTGGCTCTTCAGAGGGTTGAGTTTAGCCTGAGTTGCCTATGAGTGTGTGGCCAAGTAGTTACCTGGACTAGGAACATCAGGAAAAGGAGGTTTTGGCAGGTTCCTCTCTAGTCTGTAGAGCAATATTAATTTTATCAGGTTAGCTCAACCTGAGCTTCTCGGGGGGCTTCAGTTTTGAGCAGCAGCCTCTGAACATCTGGCCTGGTCTCTGGAGACACGAAGCGCTTTGGCAGCTACGTCACACACCGAAGACTCCGAGGCTGTTCGTGGCGGAGGGCGACTGTGCAAGTTGGGTATGTAGGACCTTGGCCTAAACATTTACCACGATGCCTGTTTTCCCTCTTTTGCTGCGATGCTTCCAAAGCTGGAACTCCTAGTGCTGGAGGCACATGCCTGCTGCATGGCCAACTTCCTCAAAAATCCCCTTTTCACCACAAGGAACAGAGAACATTACTTTTTTTTCCAGTGATTTCCTTGTCTCATATTTAGACATGTCTCTGCAGGCATGTGAAAGCCAAGTAAATAGCTGCTTTTTGCAGTGATAATTCCTTGTCACTTATTTAGAGACTAGAAGTCCAAAGGATGACCCTGGTGTAGTTTTTGTGATTCCCCCCACTGGAAGCAGAGATGCCAAACACTTTAAAGAGAAGGTTTCTCACATATTAAGGTACAAATACTTAAGCTCAGCTCAATGAGCCTTCGTGCAGTCTCAGGACAGAGCTGATTCTGATTTTGGATACGAGGTGGAGCTGTGCCTCTCACACAGCTCCTTCGGGTGGCCCATGGAAACCTCTGATTCCTCCCGTCTGTTGTTCATGAGCAGTTTTGTGTCTTCTGCCTGAGGATCTTATATTTTCTCGTGTGGGTGGTGTTATAAACTGACAAATTCTCGGAGCCGATCAATTCATCAGTATATTTTATTGTAAATAGCAAGCAAGCAGCGCTGGGCGGGCAGGGAGTCTCTGCTCCACCAACAGCGCGCACTTTGTAGTCCGTGAGAGCACCTTTTATTTACTGTTGCCCAAAAGTCTCCTCCCAGTTCTGACGTGTTACATGTTTCTATGTCTGGCTCTCCTTGTTGCTGGAGGGAGTCTGAGATCTCCTGGTGGTCTTGATGGGGGCTGCTCTTCCTCCTCGCTGACCTTTTTCACCTTTCTCAGCGCTCTGCAAATGCGCCTCCTGGTTTATATAACTCTTTGCAGTTTGGCCTTGTTCTTTGTTTCGGCTCTAGCTGATAGAAGCTTAGCATCCTTGTCACTTGCAAGTTACAACCTGGCGCCAGTATCCTTATCACTCTGTTTATCTTGCAAATTACAATCTGTTTATCACAGTGGGCAGCTACCCAAAACACAGGAAGCTCTGGCTGAATTTAAGGACAAGCTTCTTTACTGTGAGACTGAGGGACTCTCCGTCCCTGGAGACCAAGCTCAAAAGCTGATGGGCAACCTGCCCTAGGTGACTTTTCTTGGATTAGATAATGTCTAAAGGTCTTTACCAACCTCAAACATGCAGTGAATCTGCAGAGAGCTGCTGAGGAGTTTATCCCTCTAGGCCGTGAGTCAGCGCTGCTCGGGTGACGGCACCTCTGAGTTCAGCGGCTCCTTGGCATCCACTTCTTTAATTTTGCAAAGAAAGTCAGGGCTCTGTAACAGGGTCTACCTAAACTTCTACAGCTGTCTGTGTCAACTCCGTGGCTGTGAAGCTCTGCTTGAACTGCTCTTGCTCTCCAGAAATGCTTTTCCATGTCCAAATCCAGAATAACCCTGCGCTGCGCTGCCATGTCCTTGTGTAGCTCCTGGGTATTTTCTTTTTCCCAGGCTGCTGCGGAACAAGAAAGGCCTCATCTTGCCAGATTTTGCAGCCGCTGTCCAGAAATCCATGGGAAAGCGGTGAAACCGATATAAGCGGGGCAGCGTCACATCCCAACTACTCGCAGCCCTTCCTGCTTCCCAAAGGAATCCCGGGAAAGGGGGCTGGGAAATGGGGGCTAAGAGAAGGGAAATTGAGAGGGACCTCGTTGCTACCACCTGCGTGGCCCTGGGCTCTGGAGCAAAGCAAGGTCTGGCACACGGGCCTCAGGACTCCTTGCAGGCCTTCCTGTGCTAACACCTCCCTCCCTGGTGCAAAGCTGGGGATCTGAGAAGCTCCCTGCAACTTTCCCTACAATTAGATTTATTTTTTTTTTTTTTCCGGGGGGGGGAAGTATAAAAATCATTAGAGCCTAAGGAGCCTCTGGCAGGATGGGTCTCTTCTCTGTGAATGTGTAACTGGGACGGCCGCACTGCCCAACCACACAGACCGTGCAAGCTGCAACTCACCGCCTCGAGAGCCCCTCTGGAGGGGGAGAAAGAGGAGAGGGCCGTGGGCGCAGCTTTGGGAACGGGCAGGGTTTAACACAGGAAAGCCAGGACTTTGCAAGGAAAGCCAGGACTTTGCAAGAAGGAGCAAAGGCTCAAATGGAGCTGGAGGCCGCCGTGGTGGCGGGAGCGCCGTGCTCTGACCTCGCAGCACGTTGCTGCTGTCCCTTTCCCCCTCTCCTGAGGGAGAGCCCCTGGGGCTGGAGAAGCTGGGATGTTTCTGCGGGATTCCTGTTGCTCTGTGATTGCTGCACCCACAGCCAGGGCCTTTGCTGTGTTCGTGTGCCTCCCCCAGCTCTTGCTCCGCAATCACCACTGCTCATCGCAGGGTGTGGGGTGGCCTCTATGTGTCCACAGCTCTGCATCAAAGCACATCCTACATCGCACAAGTGAATTCCTCTTGCTCTCTTGCTGCAGAAGAAATAAAATGCAAAAGGGCCCGAAGTAGCTGCATTTCTCCTGATGGCTCTCTGTGATGATCTGTAATGATCTCTGTGCTTTCTTGCTAGGTGTTCTTGGCTTCTTTGAAGCAGCCTCTGCTGAGAGAAGTGGAAGCCTGACCGTGGCTTTCCCAGTGGTCCCAGAGCCCTTCTGCTTCTCCCAGCTTGCTTTGCTCTTTGACTTTGTGGTTCCCTGGCCTTTCTGTGGGTCAAGGACAGGGCACAAGGAAGGGGGATTCTTTCCTGGGAGGTGCTTTGGGGTGCTGAGCTGTGCTCTGGCAGCCCTCTGGGTGTTGTTATGTGGGCAAGGGCAGCAGCAGAGCAAGGGTAGTGCAGAGGGGAGGGAAGGGGCAAGTGCTAGGGAAGGGCAGGAGTTGCCTCTCTGTTGGCGTGGTTACAACCGGGATGTAACTTTGCTTTTTCTTGTTTCAGAGGTAGGGCACAGCGCAGTCTGCAACCTCAAAGAGGCTTGAAGGCTCCGCTTGTTTCCCAGAGCAGCCTGCGAAGCTTGAGTCCCTGCTTCTGACGTTACAGGCCACCAAGGAAAGCGGAAGCCCTGGGGAGGCCCTGCCTGCTGCCAGCTTCGCACCATGGACTGCTGCTGTTTCCCAGGACATGCTCCGAGCTCCTGAGCTGAGCTCCGAGCTCCTGCTGCTCTGGATCCCAATGTGGCCGCTTGGGCACACCCAATCCTCCTTCACACCCTGCGCCTTGGTGTATGGAGAAGTCTCGTTGCTGCTCAGAGCTCGTCCTGGTCCCCTGCGCTGGCACATCCGCTGGCGGCGGCCAGGCGACCAAACACTAGCGACGCAGGAGCACTGCTGGCAAGTGTGGCCACTGCCTTGGGCGTGTAGCATCCCCTGCTCTTCACCGCCAGCCGCATGGTGGTCCGGGGTGTAGGGAAAGGCCGGCAGCACACGGGCAACCATGGGTCGCCTGGACGAGCACACCAAGGAGAGGGTTGTGGAGCTGCGCAAAGCTGGGCTGAGCTTCCGCAAGATCAAGAAGGTCCTGGAGCTGGACAACATCCATGTGACAGCGCAGACCATCTACCTCTTCCTCAAGAGAAAGAACATGGAGCAGTCGGCAGCGGCTGTGGCGCAGCGCGTGGCAGGGGACAGCCCTGCCGCCTGGCAGGCCCTGCAGCTCTGTCCTGGGCTGGAGGGCAGCAAGGCCGGGCAGGAGGCGTTGGCTGCTGCGGGCGGTGAGCAGCCCTGTCCCAACGAGGACCGCGCCAGTGATGAGGGCATCAGGATTGTGAGCGTCACCTCGCTCTGCAAGGATGGCGGGCTCTTCAGGCAGCCAGGGCCCACAGGAGCGCCATCCAGCGACCAGGTGGCCCCCGGGAACAGTAAGACCTGCGTTCCACCCCCTATTCCTGCCTCTTGGGTCGTGCTGGCGTTTTTGCCCTGGTATCAGGAAAACTACTGCTCTGCCTCAGCTTCCTAGTCCCAGGTGGATGGCAGGGGCCTCTCCAGCACTATCCATCTGTGCCTGGCAGACCGAGGAAGTTGGTCCGAGAGCTTCAGGGGTGGCCCAGGGTCCAGGGCGTGCCTTGGAAGCTCCCTGTCTTTGGTCTGCCCTGCGCCAGGAGACCAGGAGCTCTGTGTCCTGCACGGGGGGAGCTCGGAAGTGCGGTGGCGGGTGGAAAGCCCCCCCGAGCTCCCTTCCTGAGGCCTTTCTGTGCATGTCCCTCGCAGGTGACGAAGGCGCTGTGAGCGGTCTGAGCGCCCTGGGGAGCTGTGCAGCGCTCTTGCCACCAGCCACCGCTCCGCAGCCACTGCCCAGCCGTGGGAGGCTCCGCAGGCCCCCTGCCAGGACCCCTGCCCTCATTGTCAAGAAGAAGATCGTGGATAGGGCTGTTCTGTTCCAGAAAAAGGTATGGGGCAAGGAGGCTCGGAGGGGCTGGAGTGTGCCAGGACCCGGTGCTGTATGTGACTCACACGAGACACTGCTCACATTGCTGCCGGTGGGACCTCGGGCAGCTTTGGGGGCACAGGAGATGACACCCACGTGCAGGGAGAGATGTGTGGATGTCCTGCATGGTGGGCAACATCCCTGCTGCCATGGAGGAGGCCCTGCTGCCACCTCACCTGGGCCACAGGGACAGGCCCAGCATGGGTGCTGCACAGCTGTGCTGGCCAAGCAAACACTTTGCTCCTTGGATTCAAAGCCTTGTTTAAACTATGTATACAGTGAGTATGTTACGGAGTAAGGGCTTCCTGAAATACATGGCAAAAATATGCTAGTTATACCCTCAAGAAATACTTAAAATTAAGCACTTGGTCAAGTCACTGGGCAGGTTCCCCATTGCCCCTGTTCAAGGCAGTTGGCTGACGACTTCTGGGTGCAGTTGCTGCTTGTTTTTGGAAAGGAGCAGCACAAGTACTGGGAGTGTTTCCATGAGCATTTGGCCTCCTGGTCCTCTAGAACAGCTCATGGACTTTTCCATTACAATTTGGTGTTCAGTGCAGGCCCCCAGACCTCTCGGGGTGAGCTGCACACACAGCGTGTCTGACACTTGCTGTTCTCCCTGCGGGTCAACATTCAGAACGGGCAGGGCCTCTCGGGCTCCACGAGCATCCTGCCTTTCCTGGTGGGAGTGCAGCCGGGTGACCAGGCCCTGCAGGGCAGCCCGGCTGTCCTGACCGCCGCAGGGAGCCACAGCACAGATGTAAGCGACCCAGGACTCCTGGGCCCAAAACAGAGTGCGTCTGAGCCTCGAGGGTCAGTGTCCTATATAGAGCAGCTCACGCTGTCTCTGCTCTGACGTAGCCAACTCCATGGAGCTTCTCCAGAGTGCTCAGGTGTCTGCCAGGAGCCCTTCACCAGCTGCTTGAGGAGCCCCATGTTCAGCATCATTTGTGGGGGCTCAACACCTACTCTGTGATCTCTCTCAGGAAACAGAGCAGCAAAACCAGTTCTAGGATTGAGCTTTACAGGGTGCTATGCAAAAAAAAAATTAAAAAATAAAAGAAGGGTGAAAGAAGCAGGATGTGCTATTTCTATCTCTGTGAAAAGTGATCCCGGGCCTGGCATGAGGCACATGCAGCCTGGCTGCCCTCTGCTGCCATCATGGCTGAGGGCTCACTGCAGTGCGCCTGTCCCCAAAGCTGAGGCAAGGAGGGTGGGTGGGCAAGAAAGCAGATGAGAGCCCAGGGGGATCTAAAAGTCTGCAGCAAGGCCAGTGCTGCAGCTTTGCCTCCTGCCTTGTTACTGAAGCACTGACTAAATCCTCTAGCTAATCCTCCATTGAAGGAGCAGTTGATAATTTTTGACCTTCCCATCTCTCCTGCCTCTCGCTGCTTCCAGGCCAAGGATGCCAGCACTCAGACTGTCCTGCTGAATGTCATGGGTGCAGGAAGCCAGAATGTCGCATGGAGGGGCCCCGTGCTGCCCCTCGCTCCCAGCTCACATGCTGTTGCCAAGAAGCTGGATGCCCTCCACAGTGAGATGCAGAAGCTGAGCCGGGCTGTGCATGCGGTGCTGGAGAGGCAGGGCCGCCTGGAGCAGCAGCAGCAGCGGTTGCAGCAGGAGGTGCTGATGACGCTGCAGCAGCTGAGCTGCACCGCGAGCCCTGTCGCTGTGCCTGGGGAGCAGCCCTGCGTCCCCTTCAGCGGCGTGACCGAGCCCATGCCTGCTGTGCCCAACTTCAGCCAGTTCAAGATGGAGCTCATCTGACCTCCCCGATGCCCAAGCGCAGGCCTGGAGCAGGAGCAGCCCAGGGTGCCACTCCACGGGAGTAAAAGCCAGGAAGCAGAGCGGGCTCTAACGCTCCCGAAGCTGCGCCAGCCACCTCGGGATTATGCCTGGCTGCCAGCAGAGCAGGGTCCATGCTGTGTCACGTCCCGCTCTCCTTTAGCTTTGTCACGTAAAAGGAGCTGCCTGGCCTAGGAGAGAGGGCAGAAGAAAGCTGAGGCCTCCCTCTGCCCGTGCTGGTTGCTGCCAGAACTGGCCCATGCTGCCAGACCCCAGCAGCCCAGGCAGGGCAGCTACAGGCCGAGCTCACCTAGGAGGGGTGCAGCAGCGAGGCAGGTGCCCTGCAGCACGAGGCTGTCCTGGGAGTCGCTGCTGTAACAGGCAGTCACACGAATGCTCCATACCCACCCTGCAGAGCCCTGCTCAGTAAAAACCTGCACACGATGGGTCAGGAAAGCGTGAGATCTAATTCTCCATTTTACCCGCACGTCCCCCCATCAGCGACTGGCATGGATAGATTTGAGGCTGTTGTGGCTGTTGTCATGCACTGAACTGCTCAGGGTGGGCAGCCGATGAGGTGAGACCACCACTTGGCACACCAAAGATGTCACTGGAGGCATCAGCCTCCGCACAGTCAGGGATAAGGCTCATTTGTGTAGCAAACAATTTCTTCAGCCAGGCAGCTCCCAGCCAGGTCACCCTTCCTGCTCCCAAATTCCCAGCAAATCAGGAGTTGGGCAGTAGCCTCTGCTCCTGCTCAGTGTCTGGCCAGAGTACAGGCTGCAGACAGAGTCTCACAGAACCGTGTGTTCTGAGGGATGTGAACAGTCAGGTGAGTCAGGTATTTGTGTCTCCTCAAACCTTTTCTTCTGTACTTGGCCAGGATGTTGCCCTGTATGGATGAGAAGGGCTCCAGGGAGCTGATGCATCTTCACTGCACCAGCAGAGTGCAGAGTGACAGTAACTGGACTTGCCTTCGAGGGGAAAGGACTGGCAGGTCCAGCAGCAAACCTCAGAAGGTGACGAACTCATCGTTCCTCTGCATCACTCAAGGGTGATGCCACCCCGACACTTTCTGGGTACCTCAGTGAGCATAAGCTCTGCCTTAAACAAGCCCCCAGCCTTTTTCTTTGGACTCCTTTTGTTGGAGGTCAAAAAGAAAAGTGTAAAGACATTAAAAAGAATGTGTGTGTGTGTACATATGTATTCATGTATATATAAAGCTGTCCTGTGGGTGTCCTTGCAGCAATCCTGGTGAAGGAGGGTGGTGGACAGCTGGTCTGCCCATCCCACAGGTGACGGAGCTGCTGCCACAGCAGGGCCTGGGAGCACTAGAAATCCGCCACCATCTCCCTGCGGTCGTTCATCTCGATGTTGGTGTAATGTGGAGGATGTCTAGAAAGCAATGGGTAGGGAGAGGGAAGATCAGTTGCATTGCTCGGTCGTACGGGGCAGCTAACAAGACCCCCGTCTCCTCCTCTGGGTTTGTAGGCATTTGTGCTGAAGTCGCAGCCACTCGGCATATCTCAGGTTTGTATTAAAATGAAGAGGGCAGAACATGGAGTTTACTAAACATCGGAGGGGAAAGATGAGGGGGGAAAGATGAGGCAGAACACTTAGCATCAAGGAGAACACCTAGCATCAACTTGCACTTAGTTAATATACATCAAATTAACAGCATCTTGGTTTCTGAAGGAGATGCCCTGAGCTTGACTTACAGTATTTTAAGCCTTCCTTTCAAAATATGTAATGAGATTTTGCTATTTTGCAGATGAGTTTTAAGAACCGTAAGTCTGTGGTTCCCCTGAGCCGCCGTGCCAGGAAGGGGTGCGAGGTGCACTGCAGATGGGCAGACAGAGACAATTTCTCACCTTCTGATGAGGTGAAACGCCAGGCCAACCAACAAGAGCGCGAGCAGGAGAAATCCCACCACAAACAGCGCAATTTCCCAGCCCTGGAAGGAGGCTGAGGGTGGAAAAATAGAGACAGAAGGTTGTGATCAGGATCTTTGCAAGCTTACAGCGCCTTTGAGAGATCGGCTTCTCCCAGACCCCTCTGCAGAGCCCCCTTCCACCACCCTGGAGACCATCCCCCTCGCAGCAACTTTCCTTTTGCTCTAGTTCAGTTTGGGTGCCACCTGGTCCCCAAGGCAGGAGGGTTTTCTTTGCTAACCACCCTCTGGTTGCCCCCTGGCCTCAGCCTTGCTGGCCGCAGAGGAGCAGAGCGCCCCGTTGGCTCTGCCTCCTACTCACAGGTGCCCAGCAACGTCCAAGATGTGTTTCGCAAGGTGATGCACTCGACACTGCTCCTCAGCACACTGCCTTCCACGGACAGGGTGTGCGGGCTGGCCAGGAGGCCCCGGTGCCAGGTCTCAATGTGCTGCTGCTGCTCCGGCTGCCGGGCCCACAGCTGGCCGGACATCCGCACCGTAGCGTCCACGCATGTCGCATTCAGCTCTGCGGAGAAGCGACACAGGGTCCCCGTTAAGAAGCTGGAACCTCCTGCTTCTGAAGTCCCCCATGGTGGACGGCGCTTTGTCCTCTCCAGAACACGTAGCTCAAACACATGCTCAACCTTCCAGTGACAAAATGACCTTGGAGTGCTCCCCACAACCCTCACAATACCTTGGGCTACACTTAGGGGGACTTAATAACTTCAAGACTTCTACCTGTTGGTCAGAGTTGCTTGAAATTGTTTGAAGGATCAAAAGACTCTTCTGCCAAAGAAGAGTCCTCCCTCAGGACGCGGAGGTCTGCTAGGGCTGTGTAGCCTTCATGTCCTTACATAACCAACCTAAAAAAGGGCAGCATTTCTTTCTAGCTCTCAAAAGCTGTAGGACACTAAGACTTTTGGAAGTGATTTTCTGCTCTAGGTACCTCAACTAGACATAGGACACTCTAAAGGTGTCTGATTCGGAAAGGGCTGAGAAACCCCCCTCCTCTGGAGGCCAGAGCTCTTTAGGGTGTAAAGGACTTATTGCTTTGCAAGTTTAGATCTGCCTCCCGGGCACCCCACAGCATCGCTTCCAAAGTCCTTCTTGGCAGCCTTGCCCTGTCCTTGTCCCACATCATACCAGATAGTCGGACATAAAGGAAACGGTGGGGAGATCAGAGCTGTGGTCTCAAGCCATTTGGACCATTTCCAGAAGCGTGTGACACTGATATTAGGAGTCCCTTGTAGTCCCTTTTGCTGGCCCACGCTCTACTAAGCAGCCCCTGTGCTCTCCTTGGTGAAGGTCTGCGCAGGCACCACTGCCTGGCCAGCTCACCTCACTCACGTCACGAGTGTGCAAGGCCTGTGAGGCAGCCACAAAGCAAGGGCAGCTGCTTGCAACCACCTCAGCCCCCTGCTGGCATCTCCGGAGGAGGGAATGTGCCTGGGGCGGCCGTGAGTCGGTAGCGCTGAGGACCGCGCGTGCGGAGCGGGGCCTCACCGTGCAGGTAGAGCCGCGAGACGCCGCAGGAGCAGTTCTGCTCCAGGGAATCCAGCAAGGCGCTCCCCAGGCTCTCCAGCATCCTGCTGCGGCTCAGGGCCCACGCGGAACAGTCTACAGCAAGAGGAGAAGTGGTTACTCGAGGTTACCCCCTCTTTTGTACCCAAAGCACCTGCTCCAATGCTCATGCCTGCATGGCCCCCACAAGGGCTGCAGACCCCGCTGTGCATCCAGCTGCTGTCGCCAGGGCCCGGACGAGGCCACACTGCTTGGCTCATCCTGCTCGGCCAGGACAGGGCGATTCGGTAGCCAGCTCCCAGGACGCGTGGCTATTACTGGGACAGACCCTGGGGACGATGTCCGGTCATTGCTGGAAAGCTAAGTGACCTCCCATCCCATGTGGCTGGCAAACATCTCAAGAGCAGGGCAGGGGCCCTGCTGAGTAGAGGTGTCTCCAACGAAACATGCCACCACCTTCACCCAAAGAGCGTGCCTGAGGCTGCCCGATGGGGTAGGATTGCGGTCGCCATCGCACCAACACGTCGGCGCCTACATCAACCCTCCCTCCTGCCTGCAGGCCCCTCACGCGTGGGAGCACCCTGTAGGCTGGGGAGGTGAGGGCGAGCGCAGCATTTCCCTCCCGCTGCCCCAGACCCTTCCCAAGCTGCGCTCTGCTTACCGGCCATCGGGAAGCACAGGTCGAGGTCCACAGCAAGGGCCGGCTGGGGGCAGCTGTTGTGCGCGCCGGGCGTGGGTGCCGACACGGCGAAGCGCAGCACCGCGCTGGAGCTGGAGCCAGAGCCGGAGCCGGAGCCGGAGCCGGAGCAGCGGCTCAGGGACACGGGCCTGGCCACAGAGACACGAGGCAAACATCAGCACAGGCTTATCCCTGCACCCACCCCAGAGCAACGGTCCGGAGCATCCCCAGGGGTGGCGGGGAGTTGGGTTTGGCAAAGGGAAACCTGCTGGATTTGCCTGGTTTCTAGAGGAGCAAGAATGTGTTACAGTGGCGTACAGTACTTAGAGAGAACAGCTTTAGTTCAAAGAGGTGACTTTGCGGAAAGGAGAAAATTCCTGGGATTTTTACCTCAGGGTTCTCTGCCTTTGCCAAGCAGAGAATCCACCTAGTTGTGAAAGGAAAGTCAGGTTTGTTTTTGGTTGGCTGCTCATAGAGCTACCCGAGTTTTAAATAAAAAAAAAAAAGTTTGGCAAAGCAGCACTGCAGCTGCTAATTGTGAAGTCTGAATTCCTTCACCTGATGCCACATATCAATATATATCCCTTGAGGAAGGCACATGAAGTGGGCAGCACAGTACCAAGTCTGAATTCCCTGTGCTGAAGGAGGGAAATCCTCTTCCATGGCAATGTGCTACCCATGCTGCCCACTTCTCCGTTCCTCATCCTACTGTGGTGAATGTGTTGGGCTTTGCAGGACGCCAGCCAAGGCAGCGAGCTCCGCAACATGCCAGCTGTCGGCTCTGGGCATGAAGAACCGCAGGGGCATTTCCCAGGGGAAGTTGCCTCACCTGTCACCTTTGCAGGGCACGACGTAGGATGGTCCCAGGACATCCAGCTGTCCTTCCCCCATGCCGGGCCTGCATGCGAAAACCACAGCGTCCACCAGGTTCTCCGCTGTTGCCTTCATGTCGCTGGGAACGAGGCTGGTGTTGTACACAGCAATAGCACCATAGCCTTCGCTGGCAGCAGGGATGTCCTTGACAGTCAGCTTCATCTCATCTGGAAATGCCAGGGGAATAAATGGGGTGAACATCTAGAGCTCAGGGCCTTGAGCCTGAAAGTTGGTAAGAAGGTGTGGATTTCACCAGAGAACTCAAAGAAACGGCAGGCAAAATAGTGATAAATGGGCCACAAGGAGCCACCTCTTGATGTGAACACGGGTTTCTGGAAGGTCAAGGTTCCTCTAAGAGTGCTCTTCATGCAACCCAGACAGAATTTAAGCACAAAAATCAACATTAATGCATGTGCCAAGCAAACACCAACTCCTCACCAGGAGGAGGCAGCAGCGTTGCAGGTTGCTGGCCCATCCAGCCTCAAAGATACCAGTGAAGGGCTGAGAGCAGACTCCTCTACTGCTAAAACCCACCCGGCCATGGGACTGGCGGAGGAGCCCTCCGTCTTCCAGGTCCCTCTGCTCCACACCAACAGCTCACAAAGCAACTAATCTAGGAACCGTAAACCCTGGCTCAGGAGGAACATCCCACCTAGGCCCTGAAGGATGGGGCCATCTGCCTGCCAGACTCCCCCATGAGCCTTACCGTGCTTAGGCTCTCGTTCTGCTGCAAGCACCAACAGCCCCGTGGCTCCAAAGGTGCCCCAGAGTGGGATGCTGGTGGACACTTTGCCCCCCTTCTCGGAGAAGAGGACCAGGCTGTGTCCTTTCAGGCTGGCCCCAGGCTGCCCCCTCAGCTCCACGAAGCAGTAGGGAGCGGTGCCATTGACGAGGCACAGCTCATTGATGAGGATGGCGGAGGCGTGAGGAGGCAGAGCCGCGGAGGGGCTGCAGGAGTTCTCTGCAAGCGGCGTCATCACAGTCACCTGCGGGGAGATGGACGAGCCGCTGCCACCAGCATCATCATCCCCATTTCTCCAGGTGGAGACACTGCTCCTCACGATGCTACTCATGCTCGAGTCTCCCCGGTGCCTCAGGTAAGAGTCCCAGGAGGATGTGCTTGTTCTGACTCACAGCTGTTCCTCACCTCCCACCACCACATCAAAGGGCTGTCCTGACTGCAAAGTTACAGCCCCCATCACTGCCTTCCTTTTTTCTGCATTATTGTCTTCACTTCCATCCTCAAGACAAATTATCTTTCCCTGCTAACAGGAGCATTTCTACACTCATATCTCAACTCCATACCAACATTTCCTTGGGTCCTTGTCCTGGTACATAGGTCCCTTGGAACTTGACAGTGTGGTGGCAGCTCAGTATCTCCTTCTCCATCACAGATCTCTTCTTCATCCAGAGCACTTTTATGGTCTCAATTTTTGAGTTCATAAAAATCAACATAAATTAATCACACCAACGTTTAAGGCCTGTCCTTTACAGCTTCACCTTGCAAGAAGAAGGGTTTCAAGAATGTGAACTGTTGTACCACACATCCTGAAACTAGCACCAGACAAGCAGGGTAAAGAGGTGGCTCTGCGTCTGGCCTGGGAAAACCCTGAAGACGAGGGTGCTCCCCAGAGCAAACTGCCTGGATCCGGGCTGGTGGCATGGGAGCTGCCTTAGGGTCTCTGAACCAAGTGGCACAGGACATGGAGTTAATATATGACTAAATACAGGAATGAAGGTGGGGCACGTGATGGCTGGTGGAGAGCAGCAGCACTGACAGGACATAGGAATGATTCACCAAAATGCCCTGTTTTTCCCAGTAAAGGACATATTGAAGGCAATGTCACCTTCCCAGGGAATACGAATGGAGAACAGACACCTGCCCTCCACCTACCTGGAAGCTGCTCTGCAGTTTTGCACTCAGGCTGTTGCAGCGGCTCAGAGACTCGTCCTCAGGGCTGTGGGAATCGTCTTCGTACAGGATGCTCTGCCCCGGCAGCAGCACTTGGATCAGCCGTTCCGCCTTCTCCAACGGCCGGGAGGTGTACACCACCGCGTCCACCAGCCCTTGCGCCGTCACCGCCAACGGCGCCTTGTAGGAGGTGGCATTGCTGTAGTAGAGGGCCACCGCGTCCGCCCCGTTCTGGATAGTGTTTGAGGGCAGCCTGATCATGGGTGCTGGGCTCACAGCACTGCTCCCCACCAGGAAGTACCCCAGCTCGTTTGTGTGATGTCCGGACAGGTCCAGCACCCGGTAGGCCTGGTTATTTTTACCATTGTAGAGGACCAGCCAGTATCCCTGAAGGTCAAAGCGTTTCTGTCCAGTGTAGAAGAGTTCGATGTACTCTGTGTCCTCTCTTCCGCCTGGGTTGTCTGGGTTTATCTCACTGATGAGTAGCTTGGCCGCTCGTGCAGAGGACTCTTGTGTCCCTTCTGGTTCCTCTGAGGGGACATCTTAGAAAGCAAAAATGACACGAACATGGGCCTCAACACAGAGCCCTAGGCAAAGGCAGGGGAACAAGGAGGTCTTTGCCAGAGTTAGGGAAGTGGAGAGAGGTACAACTCTCTCTTCCAGGTGAGTTAGACCCTCATGTCCACCCTCAAATACACTGTGTCCCCCAACCAAGAATCATGCTTGGTACCTGGAGGTAATTCTGGCACATTCATGTCCTTGAAGCAGGAGCTTTCTGCTGTGATGTTCTTCCCATCAAAACTCAAAACTTTGGGGCTCTCTAGGAAGGTGCTGAAGTCTAGCAGCAGGCTGGTCAGCTGATCTTCTGACCTGGCCATCAGCAGAGCGCTGAACACAAGCCCCAGCTCCTGGCAGACTGCCTTGGAATCTGGAAAAGCAAGCAGAGAACTCAGTTTCACTGCATCCTCATGAAGATGCACCTCATCCTGGAAGGAATGAAGAGCAAACCAGCTCATCTCCACCTCTGCTGCCCTCCTGGTCAGAGCTGATTTGGGAGCAGAGCCTAAGCAAATGGCTCATACCAGAAGCTCAGTGCTGTGAGCTCTGCAGCATGCCCTGTGCCTGTTCATCCTGATCCTTTTGGAGGCTTTGTAACCCCAACAGCAAACAGAGAGGTCCCTTGGAGGAGACTCAACACAGGTTGCTGAACATAGTGCTGCCATTAGTGCAGGTTGCACAGAGAGGCATCTCCACGCATCTGCTCTTGCTCACCACACCTGCACATGAATCTAGCAGGAACAGTCACAGGAACACTGCAACCAGTCAGTCCATTTGTGTTTCTGCTGCAACTTGTCTTATTTGGCAGCTCCGCAACACTCGACTCAACAGAAACCTGTTTGTTGCCTACTGCAACTGTGTGATACTGTTGTGGTCATCTCCCCCGAGCCAAGTAGCATCACTTTCTGCAAGGTGATTTGGGCATTAATGAACTAATTTTTGCTTTCTGGACTACAGTTTTATTAGGATCCTAAGGTCAGTTGGGCAACTAACCCTTAGTCAAGATGTCAGTCCTGTTGCCAACCCCGCCTGACAGATAATAGGCTGAAATAGGCGGCAGGGAAATCAGCACTGGTTGGGAGAGATGCAGGTGACAGTGCTCTGCAGAACATGTGCAGAACAGCACCACGGTCTGCTTAACACTTGGCTTTTCCATGATCAGCAGCTTCACCCAAATTCCTTTGAGCTGGGATTTAAGCCAGAAGGATGTAACTGCACAGGACTGAAAACCAGATGTGAGTCATCATTAGCTGCCAGCGGGCCCTAGACTGGCCCTCTCCTGCCTTCCTCACCTTTGAAGTAGGCAATGGAGATTCCACAGCCACAGGACTTGCCGAGGGCTTGGACTAGAGCCATCAGGATCTCCTCTGACCTCAGGAGCCACCCCTGGCAATCTAGGAGAGAAGGAAATCGAGTGTTATCCAGCCAGGGAAACTCCAGCCACAGGTTCCAGTTAATTTCTGCATGGGTGCAGCTCAACTGTTATTTGCTACTCAGAGGGCCTACTTCACGCAGAGTAGGAGTCAAGAGTGGAGAAGTTTAGTCTGGAACAAGTTTCTAGGAAGAAAAATATTGCATAGAATTGCCAGTTGTTCCTGTTGCATCCGTTTCGGTACCTGCACACACCTCGGCATGGTTCAAGGTTTTGGCGTTTGCGCACATACTCTTGTCCTTAGCAAGATGTGTCTTCAGAAGCAGAGCAAGTCTCTCATACCCACCTGGCATGGGAAGGCAGAAGGAGACGGTCTGGCTGAAGCGCCTGCTGGGGCAGTCATTCACCTTGCCAGGAGTGGGGCTGCTGAGGACGAAGGACGTGGAATCCCTGGTCACAGAGCAGCAGCTGCATTGGCTCATAGACACGTCACCCGGCCGGTGCCTGAAGAGACACATGGGAAAATGAGAGAAATGAGGGGAAAGTCAGAAAACAGGGTGCTTTTCACCTGCAAGTTGTCTCTACCTGTGTTACAGAATGAAACTGTACACATAAGACCTTCTCCCTTCACAAGGTTTGGAGAGATACCCCATTCTCACCAGTATCTTGCTGTGTAAAATACGAGCCCCAAAGCTCTCTATCCTCAAGAGTAGAGCACAGGCTTCTCTGCATCTTTTCTCTTCTAGCATGTCACCAGCTACTTTCCTCTCAGCTTGCTTGTTATCTGTATCTGTCTCCATAGAGTGGCCACAACACCAGGCTTTCGGCTGATGTGAAGACAGGCAAGCGAGTACAGAGATGCTTGTGCTCTCGCCAGGGTGAGGGGGAGCAGCAGGGTGCAGCTAGAGAACGCAGAAAGGGAGCGTCTGAGGATGAAAGGTTTGGGCAGGAGCCCTCAGCTCGACAGCAGTCACCTCAGGGGCAGAAACGTGGGTTTTGTTCCACCAGGAGGAGGAAGATGAAAAATAAAAGCAATAGGTGTGTTGTGTTGATGACCCTAGCACGGAATTAAACGATGCTCTTTCCTGACTTGGTTAATTCTGATGAGGTCTCAGATGTTCTCGGGCTTATCCTGAAAGGGTGATCTGCAGCTGTTGAGCCAGGACACTGGTATTTAATTGATCAGTTACACACATATCAAGTCTGAAAACAACAGACTAGAGTTTTCCCAGATCTTTTTTGCTTATTATCTGGATACCCAACCCCGTGTCCATGTGCATTGCATCTCATTGCCTCTGCCCCTCCACTTGCACCACTGGTCTTTAGCCGTTTCTGTTTGTCCTCTAATTTTCCAGCAAGTCCCATCAAAATTTGAGGTTACCAGTGTGTCTCCCAACCCACACAGGGCCAAACATTTGCTCTTCAAAAACCATGAAGAAAGTGGCTCAATCTAAAATGGCAAGTAACCCAATTGCAAGACCTTGGTCAGAGCAGGGATTTCGGCCTGGATCAGGTGAGCATCATCACCATCAGAGATACTGAGTTCCCTCCCCTGTCTGTCATTTTGACCTGGAATTCCATCCATCCATCCATCCATCTATCCATCCATCCATCCATCCATCCATCATAGAGCAACAAAGGCCAAACTGGAGATGTGTGACACGGTACTACAGACCTCACAGCTGCCAGGAACTCTCCTCTCAAAGGGGACCTAAATGTCCTCATAGTCAACACCTCTCTTTGGAAGTTAAAGATGACTCTAGCAGGCAAGGACAACTGCAGCGATCGGATTCTCTTTCCAGCCCTCTCCAACGAGGAGCTCCTCACCATGTTTTTTCATAGGCAAATCTGCCTGGGGTCAGGGTCTCCAGCAGCTCAGGGTCCGGTTCCTCGTGGCTCATGTACACGAATGCATCCATCAGGCCGGTCGAGGGCAGCAATTCCCCCAGGAGGAAGCGGCTGCTGGTGCCTCTGTAGAGGGCGATGGCCCCGGCGCTGTCCCTGAGCACGGGGCTGCTGGCGTTTGGTGGGAATGGCAGATTCACTGCACGCCGGGAAAGAAAAGGGAAAATGACAGTATGTGAGAAATGCACAACAACACCTAGTGAGGTAGGAACCCACATCCCATGGGGCCTGGAAAAACGCTGCTGTCCGTGGATCTTCAAGGGCTGCAGCTACACCCGCCTGCTCCGCAGTGTTTTGCACATCCCCCCGGGCTGGATTTCTGCCTTCATGATGGGGCTCGTGGGCTGGGAGGAGGCCGAAGGGGAAGTCTGAGCAGTTTGTTCTGCTACTTGGGTTCTCCTAGCAGAGAAGCTGATTCATGGGCAAGCAGGGGAACTGCAGAAGTGCTCATGTGGCTGCCCATGCTAGGGTCAGTTCTTAATATCTAAAAAAAACCTGCAAAATTAACTAAATTTGAAAGTAGTGGTTGCTCTAATAGTACCACCAAGATATTTAAGAGCTTTCATTTTATTTTAGCATTTAACTAGCAATACCTGGTTTTCACAAACACATACTCTGCACAAAAGTCCAAGATATCAGGAGAATTTGGTGCTTTTCCAGCTTCCTGAGCTTTCTCCTTGGATTTACTTTACACACTCCTTTCCCAAAACCTGGTAGGAAGTGCTAAGGCTATCACAAAGCAGTAGACTGCTGAAGTTTCAATAATCCTCCCTTGCCTAAAGGACTCTAGGGAATAACCATAAAAGCAGGAATCACAGGAGACGGCCAGGGGGTGCAGAAAAGGGACAACCACCTATGAAGTGGGACTAGGGACCTGCACTCTAATGGGCAGTCCAGTGCGTTGAGCACTGAGGTACCCCTGCAACCTGCCCAGCTGAAGTCTCAGTGGCACTTTTTCCCCTATTCAGCTGAAGATTTTCATACCAGCAGGAATCAGGGCAGGACTTTTGCCCTAGTGCTCTTACAGTTTTAAATTCAAAGCTATTTTAAAAGCTCCTGGCCCAAATTGAAGATAATTCAAGGGTCAGCTTTTCACAGAGTTCACAGTGTGGCAGCACTATGAAAGCAGCCTTTTAAGATGACTAAAATACAACCCTGTATCACTTTATTTTCTTTTTTTAGAAAAATCTAGACTACCCTTCCACAGAAAAGAGCTTATGAGTGGCATGTCTTGAGAAAGCCCTAGTGGAAGAAAAGCCAAAGCATATCCAGCATCACCTTCTCGCCGTGAATGAGCCTTGAGGGACAGTTCAACCTAATCCCTAGAACTGGGAGATCAGCCCTTGGCCTGTGAGCTCGTCGTGCCCTCAGAGTGCTTTGGTTGAACCCCCGTAGCCTTCTGACTGTGGAGCGGGAAGAGGCACCAGCCATGGACCTTAGTCTTTACCAAATTTATGCCCCTCAACCTAAAGTCAAGGCCACGCAGGAACAATCTCTGCTTGAACCAAGATGAGGGCCAGCCCCAGAGAAGAGTTTAGACAACAAATTCAATGTCTGCCAAGGAAAACCAAGGCTTCAGTTTAAAAGTGCCCCAGCTCTATGTTCGTCTGGTGGCATCCATCTGAGCTTTGTTCTGGTTTGTTTAGCAACCCAACTACTGATTCAAAAACAATTTTATATATGCGTTTAATTGCAACATGGGAACCAGATTTTTAAGAGTTGACAAGCCCTGACTCAGAGCTCATGATTCAGGCAATTGCACAAAAGAGCTGCAGAGTCAGTGTCTCCAGCTGCCAAGTTCTTCTTCTGAGGTGCCCAAAAGAACAAGACAACCCATCTTCATCTGATAACTCAGGTGAAATTTGGAAAGCTGGAGAGAAGTTTAGATCACAGTTTCAAATGACTGATACAAGTGTGATTTTCTGCATTTGAAGATGACTCAGTGAAAGAAAAGCCCCTGTGCTTTTGTGAGGGAGTGCCGTGAATATACACCAAGTTATAGAAACAGAGACACGGACTTTCTTCTCAACAGCGACTGTACACAGATGTGCAGGGAAGAAGAAGCATACATGACATTTCTCCCTCATGTTTTCTCAGTATCTCTCTTTAGTTGGACACTTGATAAACTGGATATACTTCTGTGTATTTAGCAAACTTAGGGGAGTCTTTCTTTGCTGAGCCTTCCCTGTGAGCCCATGTAAACATCTGACCTTCCATAAGGTCCCTCACCCTGGAGCTTGTTAGTCCTGAAACTACCTCTTTCCATCTCTGCTCGAGGCCCCTCAGCACTTGCATCAGAAGAGACCCTGAACAAGTGATCCCTATCCATTTCTTCAGAATACTCACATTTCTGGAACCTCTATCACTCCCCTCCTAAACTTTTCTCTTTGTAGGCTGAAGAGCCTTACCATGCTAAGTTGTTCCCTGCATGGAAGCATTTCCAGACTGCCGACCATCCTTGCTGACCTTCTCCAACCTTTTCCAGCTCTAATATATCCTTTTTGAGGTTAAAGTATTCTACCAGATAAGATACAATTCAAGATGCAGGCAGATCATGGATTTATGCAGTGGCATCGGGATGGCCTCCATTTTGTTCTCTTCTCCTAACAATTCCTAATATTTAATCTGCTTTTTGTGATTTCTTTTCCAATTTTATCTACTTTTTTTTTTCTCTGAGTACTCAGCTCACATTTGTATTGATCTATCACAATGCCAAACAAAGGACAGCATTTCCCAGCCCCAAACTTGCCCAATGGCTCCTACAGCTCTTAGATGGCCATCAGGACGCAGTCCTTACCTGGGGTTTGGCTTTGTGTTGGACCGATCAGAAGTAGCCCATCTGGTGAGGTTTTGCCACAAATGTCCATGGCAAAATAAATCTCTTTAGTCCATCCATCTATCAGCACCAGCACCACATCCCTCACCATGGTGGAATGGGGACCCTGGAGCTCTATGTACTCAAAGTCCTCAGAAGAAGAGACAGTGTGGACCTCACTGATGAGGACAGTAGAGGCATTCAGCTGAGAAGTCAGGATGCAGTGGTTGTCCTTGCCCGGGCTGGGCATGGCCACCTGGAAGATCCATTCAGAGTCGGCCCTGCGGCACCTTTCAATTGACTCATCCAAGGTCCTGAATGTGAAGTCCTCCAGGAAAGCATCTCTGCCAGGGGTCAGGACACTGACCAGCGTATCTGCTCGGTCTGTCTTCTTAATCTTATGGACCAAGGCATCCACCAGTCCGTCGTTTGTGACGCTCATGCCTTCCTTGTAATTTCCTTTCCCATAGTACAGAGCAATAGCATCAGGGCCGTTCTGGATGGTGTTCTTAGGAATGACCATAGCAGGGTTTAAGGAAGAGGAGCCGATGAGGAAGAACCCTTGGCTGTTAGTGACTTTGCCCTGGAGGTTCAGCACCTTGTAGGCTTGGTTCCCATTGCCATTGTAGAAGACCAGATAGTAGCCATCTAAGTGAGTGGTTCGACCACTGGTGTGATAGAGCTCCACAAACTCAGACGTGTCCTCTCCAGGGCTGTCAGCGTTGACTTCGTTAATCAAAAGTGTGTGTTCAGTTTTCTGGTCTCTAGGGTTTTTTATAAGATTCTGAGCAGCAACTTTGTGAAACCAGATGCAAGCAAATGCCGTCAACCCAACCAGCCTGGCAGCTCCCATGGCGAGGGCTGGAGCTCCAGCGTCCCGTTCCTTTCCCAGCCACGATGCAGCATGGAAAGAAGATGCTACCACTTGGTCATTGCAACGTGGCAACACGAGGCCTCACAACTGACTGGGGTTGGCCAAGTGTGCGAAGCAAAGCAGCAATCCCACAAAAATTTGACAGAAAATGGGGTGGTGGTTCAAGTACGGGATTTTCTGGCTAAGCTCCTTCCTTCAAAGGTGGAGGAATAAAAAAGGGAAAAAGGGGAAAAAGAGAAAAAGGAAAAGAGGAAAAAAAAAGTGGGGGGAAAAGAGAAAAGAGAAAACATCAGACCAAAAGGCAAAAAAAAAAGGTTAGCACAAAAACACACCAGTGCAATGTAATGCCTTGAAGCCCCAGTACATGTGGACATGCCTAACTTTTCTTGCTTTGCTTCTTTATAGGTTTAGCAAGATGTGTAACCATCTTCAGCTACTGAAATAGACAACTGGGGACTGCAGGCAAGACTGACCATGAGGAAACCGCCTAATGCCAAAGCGATCCACAGTGATCCCACCCTGGTGGGAGGGGCACAGGGAGTCAGTCTGCCCCAGACACCTTCCTCTCTGCTCCACAGCCCTTAACCTCATCTGCTGTCATGCCCTGGAGACTGGGAAGCCCCTGCATTTCCCAGGACTGCTCCTCACATCTGCTCTTTTCTGCCAGATGTTCAGGATCAGGAATGTCCCCTGCCCTTTTCAGCGAATGGCTCTTCCCCAGCATCACTATCAGTATATCAATATACTCCCCTGGGCAGCTCTTCTTGCTCAGCCTCCAAAGACAGAATCCACCTTGGCTTCTCCCCCTCACAAACCCACCCACATCCTATTCCCATGTTCTCTCCCCATTTCAGTTAAAAGGAGGGATGAGGAGTGAGGAATCCATGGGGATGGCTCCTGTCCAAGGGTGGTGCAGGACAGCACTGAAACCACAAGAGATCGGGGAAAAAGAAAAAAAAAAAAAGAGTGGAAATAAATTTTCTGGGCCCTGGGCAAGGCTGTGCAGCAGAAGCGTGACAGGGATTTCCCAGCACAGTTCAGCATACGGATAAGTTTTGCTGTACAGACCGGCCCGGTCGGGTGTAGACATGGACATGTGCTGCCTCTGGAAGAGGCTCTGGAGAGCAGAAGAAGCCTCCTTGCGAAGAGCTCAAACCGTGCCGGGGGGCCCTGGATGCAGCCAGGGCAGCTGGAGCCACCGGGACCAGAACCAGGAGCAGGATCAGGAGCCGGGCCAGGACCAGGAGCGGGGTCGGGAGTGGGGCCGGGACCAGGAGCGGGGCCGGGAGCGGGAGCAGGGCCGGGACCAGGAGCAGGGCCGGGCTCGGGTGCGCACAAAGCGGAGCGGTCGCGGCTCCGTTCCGCCCGGCAACGCGAGAGCGGACGTGTGCCCGACGTCCCCCCATCCCCTGCCCCCTCGGGATCCCTCCTCGGCCCCGCGGTCGCCCCAGCCCCGCGGCCGCCGCTCTCACCGCCGCCCGCTCCAGGCCGCCGCCGCCGCCGCTGGTGCCG
>JAUBNY010000244.1:485076-500692 GCA_032275445.1 Crypturellus soui
GGCCCAGGACTGACCCCTGCAGGACACCACTGGCCACAGGCCTCCAGCTGGACTCAGCCCTATTTATCACAGCCCTCTGGGCTCTGTCATCCAGCCAGTCCTCAACCCACCTCATTGTCCACTCGTCCAGTCTGCACTTCCAGAGCTTTCCTATAGAAAAAAAAAATGGAGCTTTGAAAAAAAATCAAGTCCTTTCAGACTTCACTAGAGACACTTATTTTCAAGATGTATCACTGGAGAATGTGAGAAATCCAAGTTGCAACTCCCTTCCCAGCAGAGGAGGGGACTCAAGGAGGTGCTCGTCAGGCTCTCCCCACAGGGCGACCTGGCCCCAGAGCTGTGGGAGAAAATGTCTCTGATTCTCTGGCTGAACTCATGTTAGCACAGGGAGAATCATCCCAGCCCCCCTGCACTTGCACACTGGGGCAAATATTTGGGAAAGATGAGCCACTGAATTCTGTCTGAGCTTAAAATTTGCTTTAAATTACTTAAAGTAATTTAAAGGCTTTACTTCTGTAGTAACTGCTTATTATAAAATGTGCAAGAAGTAGCGCTCAGAGGAGACATGGGAGTTGGTGTTCCTTCCTTGGCACCTGACTGGAGCGCTCTGTTTACTAGATAGGCAGCTGCAAGAAGGGGAGGAAGCCAAGTTCGACACACGGGCACTCCACACTTAAGTGACATATATCTCAGTTTTTTACATACAGACGAGGTCTCCCATATGACAATCAGCACTCCAGCAGCTCTCAGCTCGCTCTGTTTTTTAAAGGCTGACCACTGATACTGGTCAAAGACCAGTCTGTGAACAACGTAACCCTTCCAGTGCTCTGACTGACATGCTTAAGATCAAGAGGGAGAGAAACTTTAGGGACACCTCCATAGGCAAGAATTCCTCACTGCTGTTTGCACGGCATGCTGCTACCTTGGATTTTCTTTGAGAGGAGCTCAGATGTCAGTGTGCCCCATAGAGGCCCATGGACAATTCTGTGGGGCCATGCTCAGTGGTGCAGCACCTTTCCTCTTTTCTGCTTATTACCCTTTTTAATTTGTGCAAGGTTACCAGGTGGGCTGTTCCAGAGCAGGGCTTAAATCCCTGTCTGCACAATCTGAATCTAATGCCGGAGCTCCTGGACTGCCTTTCTTTGCCAGGGCCGTTTCCCAATCCATAAAAATAAAGCAGGTCCCTGCAAAGGCTTTGCCGTACACATGTGCCAAGCACATCTTATGCAGCACCTGGTATTCTCTCACGCATTGCGCCTCCCTTGTCATACTTTAAAGGCATGCAAAGCACATCTTCAAAGTCTGCATTTCCTTGCAAAGGCTTTTGTATTTCTTGGACTCAGATTCCGACTATTTTTTGCACAGACGTTATGCAAATACAGTCTAGTTGTGCACAGCCAGGTCACTGGCAAAAGATGCAGAAGAAGCCAGCCTAGGAGCTGTAGCTGGGGTGAAGAGGGAGGGCACTCCTGGGAAAAATGTAGTTGACAAAATAATCAGGTGACAGGAGAGATTTTTAACAGACTGAATTAACACTCACTCACATTTAGGGATTTTAACGTATTTTCAGTGATCATCCTAGCTCTTCTGTAAACCCAGCTCATGGCAGATAATAATAAACTGGAACGTTTTACTAAATCTCTTTGGCCAGGAGGAATGAAAACAGTATTTCCATCCAGTAGAGGGGGCTTGGCAGTAAGTTTTCTAAACAAACACAAGCCCAAATGATTTCTTTGGAAATTGAGTAATACTATTATTAAACTGACTTTTATAGGAACTTGCAAAGTATTATAGACAGAAACAGAACCCGCTACAAACTCGGGCTACAAATATAAACACACACGACTCAAACGGAGTGGCTTTCAGGCTTCATTTCCTTTCTGTTTTCAGTGAAAGCCCTTTGAGCTACACCTGAAGGGCACAGGGCACGAGTGAGAAAGGCTTTGCTCCTAATTCCTGTGAAAAGCAGAGTCCAATTTCCTATGAAACTAGTTCCTATAAACTATTCAAATGTACATTCTGGGAAGAAACCGAGGTGACCTGGCAGGGGGACCCCTTCCAAGCCACCACGGGCTGCCCCTGGAAGCAGGCGGGCTCGTACAGACGGGCTGAGGCTCGCGGCGCACCCACACAGGTGTTTCACAGCACTTCCAAAGTGCAGTGGTAAGAGCAGAGGGCCACAGGAGCCAAGGGGAAGCTGGTGACATGGGTGAGACCCAAGAAGTGGGCGTCGTGTGAGCTGAGGCCAGCACTAGTGACTGGCTCACTTGGACATCAATATTTTCACCCCAGTGGCTCTCACTTACAATGAAGGAATCATGGAAAACGAGGTAGTGGAGCAAGCTAAGCTGAAATTCATGTCAGGAGTAGCAAAAGGCACAAATGAGTCACGGTGGACGCGTGGGCCCTGCCGCGTGGCCATGCTCCCTCCTCGCGGTGTCTGAGGTGCCAGGGGAGGCCAGACTGGGCAGCTGCCCCACGCACGATGTGAGGGTCACCATGGCACCTCGCGGCCTCCTCCCGCGTCCGTGTGCTTTGAAGGTGGCGTGTGGGGAAGGGGAGGGGCAGGAGAGCCGTGTCCATCACTGCAATGTGCCCAGTGCAGACACTGGGTGCTGCAGTTTCCATCTGAGCTGGACGAGCTGCCCACCCTATCTCAGGGCTGGGAGGGCTGTGGCAGCCCATGGCGGGAAGCAGCAGCCCCACTGGAGTCCTCGGTCCCCCAGCAGGGTCCTACCTGTGCGAGTATGCGGCGGGCCAGGGAGGAGCTAAGGGGAGAATGGTGGGTAGTTATGGGAATCTGCAAGAAGAAAATGAAAGAGGGTTTGATGTTAGTGACCTGAGTCAAAATACACAGAGGCTGAAATCCCTATGAAGGAAGTTCAGCAGCAGGGAACCACAGATAAGCTCTCAGAAGCCAAACTGAAATCTCTGAAGGAGAAGGTAGACTTAATTCTCAGAATATCAGTGACTGTAGTATACACAATATTGCAGAGAGGCAGAGAGAAAGCAAAAGACAGTTCTGAAACTAAAAGTTATTAAACAGAATTTAGAGGAACTGCCTAGACAGGCTGGAGAGCAGAGAAAACCAAAGGGTAGAGAGTATTTTAAACTTGAGCTACAGATTTATTCACACAGAGAAGGATGGGAATGAAGTTCCAGGAGTGCTATGGAAGAAGGAAATAATGAGCCGAGATTACCACAAGAGAAGTACGCTAAAAAAGAACCGGGAAAAGGAACATGAACTGCAGGAGAGGAGACAGGTTAGAAATGAAAGATGAAATAAAGAAGCAATAGAACAGGTACAGAATAGGACAAAAGGGAAAAAGAACAGAATGCCCCAGTCCCACTCCAGTAATGGGACCCTGCACATCTCCCAGTAGCTCTACATGGTTATTACTTGGCCGGGCCAAAACTAAATCTGGTGGGTGCAGAGGGACAACCATCAGTTAAAGCTCACGGTTGGCTAAGGAAAAGTGTTACCTTTATGATGAAGGATTTACCAAAATTATGATCCCAGAGGAGTAAGGAGATGGCATTTGACAGCCTCCAAACAAATACTGCAGGGCAAGTGAGACTTTACATGCTGCTGACTTAAACATTACCAGGCACTGCTACTGCGGTTATTGTTCTGAGGGCACTGCTTTCTCAAAATAATCATGGTCGAATCTCCTTGGACATAAAATGAAAACAATTAAAATTTGATTTTTAGGCTATCATGATATACAAGTAAGAGCTCAATAAAGTAAGTGAGAATACAAGCCCCAAGAACATCCAAGAGAAAGTTTAACAAAGACTCAAGCACAGAGACCACTCACAGGTCATCAGTAATCAAACTATTTGCCAGGTCCCAACAGCCCCGTTGGTCTACCTTGTGATCATTACCTTAAGACAAGCAAAAATAATAGGTCATATTGACAATTCAGTTCCTCCAGGGATGAATGGAGGCCCTCCTGAGTGCTGCAAAAAGAGAAGTAAAAATACCCGACTAGAAGAGGGTATATGCACTGAGTTCCCAGTGACTGTGACAGTTGAGTCACAGCAGCTTCTTGGACATGCAAGGGAGTTTTCGCAGGAAACCGCCTACCACTTCACTTACTTAGAGCTCCACTTCAGCTATGCCATTAGACTCAGCTCAGTAGATGATTTTTATCAGCTTAGATGCTGTTGGATGCCCTTGCACAGAGACAGTTTCCAAAAGGTCTCATACTTTCACAGCTGAATTTTCTTGAGTTTCTGTGTATTCACTTCAGCACATCAGCTTTGGCAGATGGGAAAAAAATACTGTTCCTTCTGCTCCCAGTGCAAAACTGCCTTTTCTCCATCTTGGATTTGGCTGAGTCGTAACTGGCCAGCACACAGTTTGGACCCCTCTGAACTGTATCTGTTTAGAAATCAGTATGTTGTCATTGTATACCTCACCAGCATGGAAAGATGCAGTAGTACAAAAAGTGCTTGTCTGCAAAATGTGCATGATTCCAGGCTCTCCAATAGTCAGGAGCACCTGGAGACCTGCTCTCTCATGTGCAGCATATTAGCCTTCTCCTGTTATTAATATAATTAAAACAACAATAAGTTAATGTGAAAAAACATCCTGAAAGTCTAGTAAAATTTCTTTTGTATCCTTCCTCTTTGTGAAATATAGTTATGTACATAAAGCTAGGTTTAAAATGTTGCTGTGCAAATTCCATCTCTTAAAAGTTAGAAAGGGCCTTCCTTGCTGCCTCCTGCAAAATTTGCCTTAGTCTGTGAAGAAGTAAAAGATCATGCATTTCACCAGCATCCTTGCGTCACTCAGTGCACAGATGCGCGAGTGGGCTGATTTCAGGTTGCACATGCAAATGTAAATCTGATATTGCCCAATTTTTCAGTTCTTGGCTTTGTCAGCCCATAGCATCATTGCAGCCCGGGCGCCCTCCGTGCAGGTCAGAAGGAAAGCTGCGGGCGGTGCTGCACTGGTGCACTGCTACCAGAGAGGAGAGGAAATGGGGTAATTACTGTCTGCAGCAACGCTGGGGTTCTCTGCACAGGTTTGTGCCTGCACTAAAATCTCCTGTTTCCAGAGAACGGCTGTTGAATGCACAGTGTTGAGGACTCATGTTAGCAAAGCCAAGGGGGTGCATCTCGATCCTCCTCACAGCACCTCCCCAACTTCCCTGCTGTGTCACAGGAGCTCCCGAACATGGGAAAAGGACTGCAATTTCACCTGCGGACAAACCCACACAGCAACAGGCTACTGTGGGACCCGCTTCTCTCTGTATACAACAGTATGTAAAACAGCTCATGCAAATCAGAATCATCCTCGTAATTTCTGGGAAGCTGCCAGCTCCACCACAGAGTCACCCAGCTAAGGGTAAGCAAAGTTAAGACAGGGAAGTCCCTTAAATCTGTCCCCAAATATCCATTAAAAGCATCCAGCTCAGCCCAGCAGTGTGGATGAGTCATTTGCTACAGAGTAGTAATTGCCTCAGCAAGTTTGGAGGTTTATTTTTTGCTTTTTATGCTGCACAAAACTGTGATTGTGGCTCATTTTTTTTCAGGCAGATCCAGCCCTAGCGCTTCCTCTCCAGGGCCCACTTGCGAAGCGAAGCGCGGGCCAGGGACTGAGTGCTCAGTGCCTCACATGACACTCTCTGGACACCAAATCTTCCACGGCTCTGCTGCGCTCAGGATTTTGTGCATGTCTATCACATGAAGAGGTTTCATGTGCGATCTGACCCAGCTCAATGGGTGCAAGAGTTCTAAAGCTCGTGGGTCTCTCAAAGGCAGCTGGCGTTTCCCTTGGCCCCAGATCACACCTCCTACCCCTCTGCCACCACCACAACCACGTGTTGGCACCAGATTAGCAGCAAACAACCGCACTGCGATCTGTCTGCTGCTCTTAGTGGAAAGAGGGAATTCACTGGAATTCAGGGAACCGGAGGCTGGTCACATGAGTAACATTCTTTGTACCGCACGTTATCTGCCCATTTGATATTTTAGAGTTTCATGTATGCTCTTCAGTTTCCCTGAAATTAACCTTAAAAAAAAAAAAAGAAAAAAAAAACCCGCAGCCTTTCAGAGGGATCAGAAACCAATTTCAGGAAACAGAACCAACTTTGATGGTAAACGCAGCCACTGAAAGTAAATGCATTCTTGCGTGTGTGTGTCTGTGTGTATCTGATTAAGTGTTTGTATGGAGTTGCATAAAGAAACAGATGACACAGTGCAGCCTGCAAAGCGCCCTGCTCTTCACTGCAGACTATTTTTAGGAGAGATCTGTGAAGAAGCAACGAGTGGGGACACCACTTTTTCCACTGTTCAAAGTGCTGGGAGACGCCTGCGTCCCCAACCCCTGCTGCTCAGGGGGACACAGCCAGGATATTTTACTGCCAAGGCCTGAATCCCACTGCTGTACTCTGGGCAAACCTACTTTTCCATAGGGATAAGCACATCTGTCTGGGAGCCTTCCCAAATGTCCAGCGCCAGCAGCCGGATGCTGCGCTCACAATGCTGCTTCCTGGCTGCCCCGGAGCACACGCAGCAAAATCCCGTTGAAGGACAGACACACACACACACACACACACACACACACACGACACAGCAGAATCCTCACCTTGTTCAGCAAAGACAGAAATCCTGAGAGCCATCCTAAGGCCACAGGCATTTTACCCCAGCACTATAACCTGCTCTGAGGGGAGCAGATGCTGCTCCTTCCGACCTTTAGCAAAGAATTATCAACTCCTGGAAGCCTTCCTCCGGACCAAACACATGCAATGGGGATGGGTGATTCTGGAGCATCTTTAACATACCCAGAAATCCTGGGTCTCCAGCAGGCCACTAAATCTAAGCTAAACCGCCCGGATGTGGAAGATCTGATTTTGAAGTGCTCCACCTTTCTATGTATAAGTAATGGAATTGTATAAGCACTAAAAAGGCACAAAGCCCTCGCAGACTAACTGGAAAATCTATACTCACTGCTAGGATTTCAATCTTTCCCTATAGACTAAAGGAGAGAGGATATTACCCTATTTGTATCAGTAATCATTAGAGAGAGCACAGGATTTAAATTAACATTCATCAGCTTATTGGTATTTCTTCATATTATTGTATTAGGTGCTTAATTGCATCTGGTTGCCCACAAAAATCCTTGAGGGAAAAAGTCCCATTCCTTGACATCTGGAAAATGATATCTGCTTTAGTTTAGGAATTTATTGCCCATCTGTTCATCTGAAGTTTTAAATTGGTGATAAGAGAAATCCAGTTGCGTTGCTTCAACTTGGATACAGACAAAACCAGCAACCACCTGAAGGCTACAGTAATTTATCAAATGGGTTATGCTATCAGGAAAAGATTAATTATTTCATTTGGAGGTAAACCCAGCAAGTCATGAAAATAATGGTCACCTTCCTGGGTACCACTGAGGAAAGGGACAGTAACCTGGCCGTACTGAAAACCTCGTTAGGAAAGACCAAGTCAGGATAGGACAGCAAACAACTAGACATGGGGACAATCCAAGCTTTCCAGCTCTAAGAGTAGCTCCAGGCAACTTATCAACATTTTTTTTCTGCAACTAAAGCTTGTATTAGAATGATTTGTGGTTTGAGATCATTGAATTTCACTACTAACATGTTTGGTAAGTTTGTGAAGGTCACCTTAACAAGTTCAAGTCGACTTGGGCTTGTGAACTTCTCCTAGGTTCATCATCAGAAATGCTGCCGCTATTTTGAAATAATTGACATAATTATTAACTGAGGAGAACTGCAAGTGAAATGCAACATAGCATTTACTGTTTAAGGTAACTGATCATAGAGTTTCTAACAGCACCAGGGGAGAAAACTGCCCTTTGAAAGTGAGTCATCACACACATCAAGTCAAGAGCAGCAGGAATGCAGCGAGAGGTCTACTGAACTCCAAGAGAAGGTCCTCCAAGCTGGGCACTCTTCCCACTTTCATATTCTCAATTACCTCATTTACTGACAGGGGACATCAAGGCCCGCATGCTAAGCTGCAGTCACTTTACATAATGTAATATTTCTTCTTAATTAATTCGAAAGCATGGGTGGTGTCTGTACCTAGCTAACATAGATCTTTCTGAAGTTAGGGAATGCTTTATTAATATCTTTGGATGATGTTTCTAATTTATCACTTTAATTACAGATGTCTAAAAGTCTCCATTTGAAGAACTGCTACCTTATGTCAGAAACTGCCCGTGTATTCTCCTGATTCCTAGAAATTCTGCTGGAGCTGGAATATGGGGTAGCTAACCCACTTCAAGTGCAGCTTCTTGAGGTCACATGTAGAATTGGCCAGAGTTTTCAATAAATCTGGAAAGTAAAAAAAGGTCTTAAGAAAAATCCAATTCTTCTACTGGAACATTTTTTTTGTTTGTTTCCTGTTTCTTGGCAAATGTGCAGATAATATTTCTATACTGAAAGAAACTGCTGAGAGGACCTACCATTGCTGGTATGGAAGGGAAGAGCAGAAATCTAGCTAATTTTGCAAAAATTACTTTGAAAAAAAAGAAATTTAAATTCCTATTACCTAGTTCTTTCCTGTATCTTTGCACACATAAGTATATAACTAGCCAAGCCATAAGACAAGAATAAAGTCTATATAGGATCAATCTATACATTCCTATTTGCTGAGTATATGAGTCATTAGGTATTGCAGAATCCTGGATCCTTAATATTTCATCATCATTAGAGCTTGGGTGGTTTATGATCTTGAGATTACAATTTGACTGTAAAAAGAACAGGCAATTACTTAAGATAGATAGCAATCACAGTAGGAGTAGGGAGGTCAATATATAATACAATAGGAAAGAATACAAAAGATGTTTTCTCAAGGCTGAGTTTTAAGTAGTGATTTTTCAGATTCATTCTTAATGACTTCAAGTATTAAAAACTCACCTAAATAACCTGAAACTGTATCAGTGTTTTGTGAAAGAAATAGGATTTTCCACCTAAATTTACATGAGAAGCTTCAAGATGCTGCTCCCCCTCTGCCATCAGATGCTTTCTTTGTATTTTAGCTTTCTGTTACTCCTGCATCCTGGTCTTTGTGTGCTTTTGGAACAAGCTCCTTTTTCCTTTCACCTTGGGCTACTGAGGCTCTGTATATTCAAGGTTAAAAACCAAGATTGGGTAGATTTGGTCATATTCAGAATGAATTTTCATCTGTCACTGTGGCCTGAAAACCAAAGGTGAGGGAACAGTTGAGTCATTTGCTCCACCTCGCCCCAGCCGTAAGGAAACCTCCTCGTGTGTCGCTTATGCCTATGACCAAACCGCCTCAGACCCGGACTCCACAGCTGCTGAATTACCTTAGCAGAAGCTCATTTGCATGTGATTTGAATAGATGGGATTATGGGAGCATAAGAAAAGGCACCAATGCCATCCACCTGCAGCAGCGAATGCCAAGCTGCAATCACAGGACACAATCTCAGCAGGTACTGCCAGCTGAAAGGCAATGGATGGAATTATTCAACTGGATTGAATAAAGTAGGAATATAAAGACACGGGAGGACTTTGGGTTGTTAACTGATGTTTTGTTTGATATCCTCTGATCCCCTATTAGGGATCTAAAGGTCCTCCCAGTGTGGAACATGCCAGCACATGCATAAAATCAAACAACCCCACCTGTGTCCACACAAAAAACCACCATGGAACAGGCTGCCCTCCCACAGTGCTTTTATTGACTCTTTGAGGCTTTCATTTCTTTTCCTCTTTTATTTTTCCCTCCATTAATTACCAAGAATGATGTCTATACTACTGATATGTAGGCAAGTCAAAAAGTAGTTTTGTAGCGTTAACTGTTTAGCTTTTGACTTCAGGAGACTAATGTAAATCTTGCCTTGGCTTAGTCCATATTCACAAAGGAGATCCCATTGCAGGCGTGGCAGCTCCATTTCGCCCAGCTCAAAGACACCAACCTCAGCTGCTCCAGATGAAGGAGCTGGCATCCTTTTAATAAACAACTCCAGAGTAGCCAGTTTAGAAACTTTCTTCGCTGCCTCAGATTGATTTATGCCTGCTGCCTTGAAGCACAACAGTTTATATCTTCTACAGAAGTCCTTGGGAATACTCAAAGGAACTTAAGGGAGGGAGAAGCCCAGCTCCTAATGAATTCCAATAGCTGTTGAGCTTTGTAAACTTAACTTGAAAAGCCACAGCTTGTCATTCTAGTTAGGAGATACATGCACATTCTCCTGACTAATACGCACAGTAATTCTTTTTGGAAGGAAAAAACACCGATTTTATCATCCACTCTAGCTCGATGGAATCTGAATTATGCAATATCGGCAAAACTGCACAAATTCTAGCCCAGATGTAAGTTATTAATTCTGTGCTGACTGAACAGCCCTCATCTGCCTATAGGTGCAATACTCAATACTTGGTGAAGGATTAGTGACATCTCAAACTGTTGCTTGCTCTTTGCACGATAGTTTACATAACATATATCTGTGCAGCAACATCTGTGCCACAGAGAACCCAACAAATACATCATTTGTCAGGGATATTTGGTCTTCAATATCAATGTGAAGTGAGTCTTTTTATAGCCATTCTGCATAGAAGAGTAGAGCTGTAAGAGGACAAGCAGTATTTATCAGGCTTGCTTTATCATTATTTAGCTTCGAAGTGGACAGCATAGTGTAAGGAAACATCCAGCCACAAGAGTTACCTTTCATACATGTTTCATTTAAATACTTCAAGCGCTGACCTTAATACCCAGTTAAGGCGGGTGACAGACATTCACACTTGTCTTTTTACTGCTGGTTTCAGTGCCTCTGAAAGCAGACTCAAAAACAATGCGGTGTCTAATTTACTTGCAAAATCAAAAGAATTCCGATTTCACGGGTTTCATTTAAATGAAAATTTAGATTCTGGAGAAGAAAACAAAACCCACTAAAACAGGAAGGATGGTATTGTGGTTAAGTTTCTAGTATGGGGCTCTGAAGACCTGAATTTGGTGGTTCCATCCCCAGCCCTTTGCAGACTCTTTTGCTGCAAATCACTGAATCGTGTTGGGCTTCCGTTCCCCATACCTAAAAATGGTCCTGCTTATCTGGTCAAGCGAAATAATGAGCTCTTTCATGTAAGAGTTATCATTTACAATACTAGCACCAGCCAAGCTCTAACCTCAAACACTAATAATAACAACATAGGTGATCTTATTTACTTAATTAAAAGAAAACAGCAGCAAGTATTTTTGAATAAAGAAAATAGCAACTTACAAGGCCTGCCAAAAGATGCTAACTCATTGTAAAGCATCTTTATAAAAATAATGTAATTCAGCTGAGTTAACATTCACATATTAATTCCTGCATTTGCTGTATCAAGGCCTGAACAAAGTGTTATTCCACAGACATGCTGGCTTGCTGGGTAATTCAGCTTTACAAGAGATTCAGTGACTTCTTTGGGTCTCAAACATAAGGAGCCAAGCTGAAATGTGCACTGCCTCTTCTAACTGCTTCATGTTTTCAGATATTTTTCCACAGAGCCCTGTCACTGGGGGACAAAGCGAGGGAAATTCAGCAGGCCATGGAGTGCCCCATGTGGGAATTTATACTGGGAAATACCATAACCTCCTCACCCTGGGTGGTTTCACTGGGTGAAGTAAGGCTTGGAGCACAAAATAAGGGAAGCTCCATCTGCATTACCTTGGTGCTAGTATGCTAAATAAGGCTTTTTTAAAGCAAACCAACAAATGAAGGAAATGTCATGTGTATCACCAACAGATGAAACATTCCCTCACCTTCAAAACCATCTTCAGATCCACGCTTTTTTCCCAATCTGCCTCCTGGTGCTTTCCCTCTCACCATTTCTCATGTCATACCAGTGAGTAAGTCCTGTTCCTGCTGCAGAAATTTCTGGAGATTCCTCTGGATCCTCTTTCATTTTCCAAGAGAATGTTTATGAAATAGAGGTGAGGACTTTGATTTAGAGGAAAAAACAAAGAAGCCAAGTTTGCTCTTTAGAGGAAGCGGTGAGCTTTCCCAGTACCGGCCTTCTCTGAAGTGCTCCTTTCCAGGCCCGGGAGGAGACACAGGAGGGGGATGGTACATTTCCTCATAATTCCCTTATTCTAACTCAAACTTTCCTCTTTTAGGAAACCACCAGCCATGAAGGTGGGGAACAGGCCCTGTTTCTCTACGTGAAATGACAATTTGCACAGAGGAAAAGGAGGAGATGGGCAGAGTTGCACAAGGAAGCTCTATTTATGAAACAGGCTGTCCTGAGTGGCAAGCTCACCTTAACGCAGTAATAGGGCAATGTGTAACGCAACATGTAGTAGCTCACCTCCATGCAGCAAGTCCTCCTGGAGGTCGTCGGAGGAGGAAGGCAGACGAGGTTCTCACGAGCTCGCAGGCGGCCTCCTCGGAGCGCCCTGCGTTGTGCTCTGCCCCCGGCCAGGTGCGGAGCCGCAAACATTCTCCATCCTCCACGTTGTGGAGCTGCCAGAGGGAGCAAGCTGGGAAAGGACCTGGAAGCGTGAGAGGGTTCTGCAAAGAGAAATGTCTTTAGGGAAACTGCAGGCACATCGGGAAAACTCAGCTTGTTGGGTCTTCAAGTCAGAGGTCTCTTCCGAGTGGAAAATCTTTACCCGTTGTACCAGCCTTCTTCACGGATCATTCATGAAGCACTTCATGGGGAATCGCTAACTATTCCCCTCACAGCTCGTGTGAGGGTGATGTCGAACTTCACGAGCCTTGCAAACCTCATCCGTTGGCTTTCCCCATCCTCTTGCCAGGCTCGTGGCTCCACTCGCCCCATGGCGGCCATCTTCTCACTTGATCCCCACCAAGCGCCAGAGCATTGTGGCTAAATATGACTACGACATTCCTGCTGGATTAAGATGTTTCGGACAGATCCTGTCACCTGGTCTAACCAGTGCCTGGCAGCCAGCTGCCCCATGCACCCAAAGGGGGTGGCTGGCTGCCAGGCACTGGTTTGCTTTCCCTGGAGGTAATGGCGAGGGGACAAGCTGCAGCCGACGGGAGAGCCGAATCCTGCACGGGCAGGAAGGTGACTTGGCCGGGTGCCTGGCAGACTGGGCAAGGATTTAAAAACATCAGACCTGTGTTTTTGGCTCTGGTCTATCTCGTGACACAGTCCAAGCACTTCATGTTACTTTTCTTTTGTGATGCAAGGGGAATCCTTCATTTGTCCTGCATAATGGCTGTGGGGTCAAAAGCAGGACAATTTCGTTGTCGAGTCTGAACAGCGCCCTGTGCAAAGCAGTCCCCAGAGCGGCTGGTTTCATAATGCTCACGACACTAGGGCATTTGGAAGAGCATTTCTCGCTCTGCAGCAGGTTTCAGTTCCACCGTTCCCTAACGCTTTTGTTTTACACAGAAAAGCAGTTGAGCTTCCCTCACCCACCTGCTCGCGGAGATCCCGCACGGTGCCCGGCGGCTCGAGAAGCCTCTCCGAGAGAACTGCGAGCAGAACTAAGGGGAACCGCGATTCCAGTTCTTAAAACTCACGCCCAGCATCTCCGAGTTCCCGATAACGGCGTCTCACCTAGCAGCCGTGGCCAGTTTCGGAGCCTGACACATCACCGAGAATTTCCATACCGCCTGGTGAGCACGGGCTGCGCACGACGCCGTCGCCGCATGGTCAGCCCGGTCTGTGGCCATGCTGGGCTCTGAGCGGAAAAAGCATTCCCTTCATTTCATCCCAAAGGACAACTCTTGCTGGCCCCAGTCCCTTAACCGTCTGGCAGAAAAATCTCCTTTCCACTCTCACTGTTAAAGGGAAAAAAAAATCCTCTTTCTGCTCCCAATTTAAAGCAGCAGCCTGACTGCCTATCCCAAGCCACACATGTTGTGGAAGTGGTAAATTCCCTGCACCGATGCCAGCCTGCGGAGCAAGCCCAGCACTTCACAGTTCTCTGTGTTTTGCACCCACCTGAGGCGGCGCGTGACTGCACCGGAGCCCTTGTCTTCTAGGTGACAGGGTGCAATCGGAACAGAGATTTCTTGGCATCTAAACAGGCGCCAGTTACGAAAAGCAGCAGCCTGGGAGCCTGCCCGGTGACAGCGCTTGGTGCTAGCGCTGTGCGGGTCCCAGCGCTGCCACCGCCAGCCCCCAGCTGCTCCCGGCTTGTCACCAGCCGCCGCGGGCTGATCAGATCGTAGGAAACCCCGGGGGAATTCAGCTCCGAGAAGCTGCAAACCAGAAGAGCGCCCGAGCGCCCTCCCCGCGGCGGCAGAGCGGACATTCCGCGCTGTTCCCCTCCCTCGGGCACCACGGCGGCCCCGAACCCGCCGCGCCGGGGGCGCCTCGCAGCGCCGGCGCCCAGGCCCGCCCGTGCGGGGCCGCCGCTCTCCCGCCGCGGACGGCAGGGGCGGCGCGGCTCGGCGCGGCACCAACCGTGACTCATTGGGAAAGCGAAAGTGAAGCGACGGCCACGTGTTTTCGGGGAAGGCCGGGGGAGGAGCGGGCGGGCAGAAAAGCGCCGCCAGCGCCGCGTTAAATAGAAAGCGGAGGCGATGGGCGGCCGCAGAGCGCAGCAGGAGGCGCGCGGCAGCGGCGCGGGCCCCGCGCGGAGCAGCGGCAGGAGGAGGATGCTCGGCCGCCCGCCGGCAGCAGCCGCAGCAGCCGCCGCGGGCAGCAGGAGCCGCGCGGCTCAGCAGCGCTCCGGCTCCGCGCATGCAGCGCGCCCCGCGGGCGGCGCTCCGGGCCGAGGTAAGCGCTGCCCCCGGCCCGGCGCTCTTGTGCTCCCCTTCGCGGCTCCCGCGCGACGCGGAGCTCCCTGGCGCCTGGTTTGAAGCAGCCCGGGGACAAGGACGGGGAAGCGACGGGGCGGCCCGAGCCGCGGGACGGGGCGCCCTTGGCCGCGGCAGCTCGCGGCGTTTTGGGGCCTTCCCCTTCCCCCAGCTCTTGAACTGCGAGAGCCGCCCGCGAGTCCTGGCCCGGCAGCTGGAAAAACTGACCTCGCTCCCCAGCTGCTGGGAAGGAAAGGCCAGTGCTGCCTTCGGCCTGTTGTTTGCCACCATAAGGATCGTACAAACCCTTTTTTTTTTTCTTTTTTTTTGAACTGCTGCAGGAGATAAAGTGACCTTAAATGAAACCAAATGTCAAGTTGTTAAATGAGCGCAGACAGGAATCCCGCTGGGCGCTTTCTGAGAAACGCGCGTTAGCCGGCTCCCCCCGCAGCGTAAGATGGCCGGGGGTGGGTTTCTGAGAAGCCCTCAAGGTTTCTCAGCAAGCTGCCGTTGCAGATCTATATCTGACGGGGGATAAATCCTGGAATCTATGCGTGCCAGTAAGGTCAGCGCGGCCGCGGGGATGTATCGAACCGCATGGCCAGAGGCAGACGCGCAGGCCGGGCTCGTTCCTGGAGCAGCGCTGCTAATTCCTTTGAAGTAACGCGAGGGAGGAATCGAGTCCCTCATGCTGAAAGATATATCAATAGGAAGCAATTTAGATCGGGCCACTTAAAGTGCACGTAATAAGTGAACGTAATACGAACGGAGCGAGCCGGAGGAGTAATGCCTCAGGAGTTCACGGAGGTTGATTTTTGCAAGCTGGTGAGGTTGTAGCACTGCCGTCCCCAGGGAAAGCTGAGGAATAGGAAACTACCTTTTATGGCAGAGCCTCGGATTTAGAGGATTAGTTTAGGGGCTGCC
>JAUBNY010000244.1:540478-572735 GCA_032275445.1 Crypturellus soui
CCCATTGGCCTTCTTGGCCACGAGGGCCCATTGCTGCCTCGTGGGGAACTTGGTGTCACCAGGACTCCCAGATCCCTTTCCAGAGTCTTCTGTAACATCAGTTCCACCAGAACTTGCCCACTGTCTTCTTTTAAGTAAATAGTCTCTGTTGCTGCCTCTGCTTTTTCCCACAGCTGTGAAGACATCAGGTTTCTCCATCCACTCCCTCAGGAAAAGTGAATCAGGCTGTAGCTATAGGCAGCGAGGGAAAGGAATAACAATATAGGCTGGGGACAAAACAAACTTTGCTCAAATGTGTTTTCTCAGAAAATACAAGGCTCCTAGTTAGCTTAAATTGTGAGTCAATTATAAAACAAATGTTTCTAAACTGCTTTTTCTTTTTAAGTGCGTGTTGATACTAAAAAAGCTCCACCTTTTTCTGACAAGAAAGCAAGCTTTTACTTATATAAACAGAAAGAGAAGATTCAAGGTTGCTACTTTCATTTCAGAAGGCCGGGAAGCAGGGAAAACACTGCTGGTGCCCCAGAACCTGAAACTGAAACCTTGAGGCCAGTAAGAATTGTACCAACCGCAGCGCATGGCAGCGTCTCCGGGACTGACCAACCAAACCCGAGGCGTTTGCTAGAACATTATTGTGCTGGCTGCAAATAGACAATTCCATACAGAACAGCAGGGAAGGACAGCATGGTTAGTAGTGACCAGACTGCACACTTTTGTCACTGAACCCGCTGCATGGCTGCCCTGAGATAGCTCTGTGATAGCTCTGCTTCTTTTTAACTCCAGTTTTAGCCTGGCGGGGCTGCAAGCCTGGCATGCCAAGGGAATTATCCTGTTTTTCTGCCGGCTTAAGCATATGAAGGCTACGGCCCGCACTAAATTACACTGCTGAAGAGAGCAAACATCCTTGCTCGAGCAGCACTGGCTTCCCATGGCACGTGCTATTGCCTGCGTCCCCGGATCAGCTTGGCGCTGCCAATCCTGACGGAGCCGAGAGCTTTAGCACCCACGAGCAGTCAGTCGCCCAGCAGGAACAAGGGCGAGCAGCTTCGCCCCTTCTGTGAGCACAAATGGGGCAGTTCATCCGTGCACAGGTGGAAGCGCTGAACCATGCTCGTGTGGTGCTCATACCTGCTGTGTTAAAGCAGAAATGGCTGTTTGAGAAATAACTGTTTTTGCACTTGGACCCAAGCTCCTGCCTTAGTGCCCTGCCTCTGCCTGAGCATTATCTGCTCTCTCCAGGTTTTCCCTTGTCCTCCTGAGAGCAAATTAAACCAAAACAGAAACTGAGACTTGCAGGGCTCTGAGGCTAGATACCATGAAACAAAAGTAAAGCATCCCACTTTCCTCCCTTCCCCCCATTCTAGGCATTTAACAACAACCTCGTCCATGTAGTCTGAACCCACCTCTCTAAAGTGGAAGGACACTCTCTAATAACACTGGTAAGGACTGCTTGCAACTACACTTTTGATTTCCAGCCAGCGCAGAGCCCACAGATCTGCTCAGCTCAGGCCTCAGACTAAGAACAGAAGTAATTGCGTGTCCCTTTGCGTAACGATGCATAAGAACAGAAGTAGGCTACGAGCTGCAGCCCTGACACACACAGAGCAGGTGCTGACCAGGCCCTACCCAGAGCTGCAGTTATGCCACAGTCCCCTCTTTGCCCAGCAGTCAAGTCCAGGTGTGCCTCTCACAGAATGGGTGTCCTAGACCGAGCTCACAGAGGTGTCAAACTCCTCTCCTCCTGCAGCTGCCCTGGGGCTCTCCAGGCTGAGTGTCGAGCTGGGCTGCAGGAGCATCCCCTAGCCCAAAGTCATGTGTGGACATGTGTCTCCTTAGCTCAAAGCCCAAAGTCACGTGTGGACAGGATTTCTGCCTTGGGACAAAGACATCAGCTGGAGATCATTAAGAGCTCAGAAACCAGCCCTTAGGACACGGGTTGCAAGATACAGAAGATGCCAAAGCAAACTTCTCGAAAACCACGCCAAGAAAACAAGAAAAAAAAGCATGGTTAGCAAAAAGTGGTCATGTGCTGATATTCCATTCCAGAAAGCTGAAAATGGCCATCAAGAAGGTCCTAGAGCTTCAGTCAAAACCACTGAAGGAGGTGCCCACGTCGTAGATGCTGAGGCCAAGCGGAAACCTGAACAGCATGAGGAGACGCACGCGCCAGGGCTGTGCTGTCTCCCTCCCACAGAGAAGGGAGAAAATACCCTTCTCTGCAAGGCAAAGTGCATCCAAGTCAGCATCCCTCTAGGACCCCCTGCAGTAAATCCAAACACTTCACAGAGTGCCTCCTACAATTTGGTTTTCTTCACTTCCCATTTTGCTGTCTCCATGGGATTATCAGCTGGAAAAGGACACGCTTGATGATTTCTGAGACCTCAGATTCCATTATTCCGCCACAGCACTTACTAACTATAAATGCTTTGCCAAATATCGGATGTTTTTACTGGCTGGAAGCCCGTGCTTAATGGGCCGAGAAAGCGGACCTGGGGTGTGATTGGTTACCTGGGTCAGCTGAAATGGTGCCCTCAGGAGGTGCCTGCCCGGGCAAGAGGGCTGGTCCTGGGTGAGAGGCCGAAAAAAACTTTGTATGTTTAACTGTTGCCAGGGAAATAAAATATTCAATCTAGTTCCTAGTGAAATCAAGTTATTTCTCAGAATTGCTCCCATGAAGTTTTGGTTCCATTGCTGCAAACTCGGGGAAGTTGACTATAAAGACAGGGAGGAAAATAAATCTGCTTCATCCCTGTCATTCTGGCCAGACAGAGGTTTCCAGAAACCGCAGGACACTACACCGCAAGAAAAAGACTTGGGCATGCAGAAAGCTGGGGAGAGGAGTAAACCGCAGGGCGGATTTCCAAGACACTTTCCTGACTTTCCCAGTTATCAATCATGTCCCTCACTCATTTCCAGGTACTTGTCACTCCTTTGACTTGCCATCTCACTCCATTCCTTTGCTAGTGCTGCCTTCTCAGAAGCACATTTGGGGGTTTATTCAACTCTGCAGGGAAGAGAAAGGGAATGAAGGCCACCACAGATGGAGGGTGAATGATTAATATCTCCAAGGCATTTCTAAGATTACAGATCTGGTTTTACAGGCACCTTTGTAGGTCTGTCTTCCTATAAGATGGGACAGCATCAACTCACTTCTGCTCTTGATGTTCAGGTTTAATCCTTTAATCACTCAGCAGAACAGCAGTATCGTACCAAGTTACATGTAACTTGAGAGAAAGCTGGTGAGTGGTTTACCAAGAAAGAGTAACTTAAAACTAACATAACTTTGGAATAATGTACCTATTTCAGTGATGGGTATATGGAAGTATGATATTCAGATGAGCTTTTTTTGCTCCTTGCTAACTATTTCATCTTGTTTTGAGTCATGAGCTGCTGCATCAGCACCAAGCTGCAAAGCAGCTGAGCAGAACACAGTTTGCAGCAGCTGAGCCAGCCCCGTGGCTGAAGCTCCAGCCTACTGCTCGGCTCCAGCTTTGCTAAAATCACTGAAACACCACTCATTAGTTTCACTTTCCATTTTCCCAGGACATCTGCTGTGTTTGCCACCAGAGATCCGAGTTTCTCTTTCCCAGCCATTACCTCTGCATCAGAGGTTTTGTGCTCGAGTGCTTTTTGTGATCTTAGTGCCCGAGTTAACAAGCACCACAGCCCGCCACCTGAAGCCGAATTCCCTTCTGCATCGCCAGGGCCACGCGGCTTCCCCAGCTCCGGTTGAGGCCCTGGGCACGGTGGGAAGCGCAGGAGATGTTGCGCGCTCAGTCCCCAAGGCGCTCCGAGTACCCTGGCCCCCCAGTGTCAGGCTTATCCCCCCTCCTTGTTACTGCACAAACAACAGTTTAAAAAAAGCCTTCCGTGTCCCAAGTAAACACTACAGTAAACGGGACCTTATCAAGATAAAGATAAGGGCTGGCAGTGGAAATTTACAGTTTCCGAATTGCATCCAAAGGATTCTCAAACATTTTCATAAAAATTCCCTGGCTCCTCAAGCGAAGCAGGGACACGTGGCCGCGGTCGGGTGCCGCGGGCACGTGCTGCGCTGGGAACGGGCAGCGGGCCATGGTGCAACACCGTGTCCAAAGGTCACGAGCGGGAAATGCCTAAAACTGCCCGTGCTTCTCCGCTAGCCGTATCCGGGCTACTGCAGCGTACACAAGCTCTAAGGCTATTTTAGCTCTGGGCACAGCTCCTTGTATTAGACCTGGTTTTCTGCGTTTTATTTGTTCTCACTATTGGAATAAGCCGACAAATGCCTCACCAACAATCCTACACAAGCCACTTCTGCTTCTTCCTACTTTCAAATCTATCCCAGTTTGCTCCAAACTGGCTGCTATACAGCCTCACACAGAGTTCCACCTATGTATATAACGAGGTGGAAACTTGCTAACCTGTTTCCCAAAAGGGAAAAAATTATGTGAAATGACACACTCCTAAATACAGTTTAAATTCAAGATTCTGCATGACTAACTGACCTTAAAAGCACCTCTCTGGAATGCAAGCAGTGACGAAGTCTCCCATAGGATGAACTTGCAGGCATGGCTTGTTTCCCTGATGGACAAGAAAAGATGGTTAGATATTTTTTCCATTCAAAAAAATGGTTTGGGGTTTCTTAACTAATTTACTTTGGCAGGACAAGGAGTCTTGAGCGGGTATTACTGGCTTGATGCTTTGAAGAGCACTTTTTTTTTTTTTGCATTCCCACAGAAAATCATTTGAAGGACACAAAAAATCCTTTGTCTTTATGTAACGAGCAGTCATAGCCTAAACCAATAACAGAGCTTAAAATTAGTGCTTCTAATGTGACCACTGAGACTTTTCAGACTTAATTACATTTGAAGCAGACCTAACCACCCATTTCTATCCAGTTTCACGCAAACGGTAATTGCTCCTGTAGCCGCAGTGCAACACTGTAGAATTAACCACATCCTAGAGGAGCTGGAAAGGAGAAAGGGGCAGAGCAGAGACTCCAGAGCAGCTGTGCAGCCCGGAGAGGCTCATTGAGGAGCCCGGCGGGTCTCCCTCCTGCAGCACAGGTTGCTTTTCCAGCAGGATGACACCGTTCCTGCTGTCAGCTCCATGTGAAATGCCGAGCGCAGCGGAGGGCCCTGCTTCTTGCCTGGGCTTCTCACGTTAACTCACATGCAGGGAAGGGAGAGGTACAAAGCGAACATCCATGTGCCTGTATGAGCTGCTTGCAGACACACTGTGAACATGCTCGTCAATCTCCTTCTGAAAAAATCAATATTGTGCTTTAGGAAGCTGTGCGGATTTTACAGCAAGCTGTGATCTTGTGCACTGAGCACTATCCCAAAGAGTATGATATTATCAGAGTTAATGGAATATTATAAATATAAATAAATGGCATATATTAATAAAAACAAATAGTATAAGTGTTGAAGTTAAGGTCCCTGCATAAATCTTACACTGGGCCGTAAGTTGCAGGCCAGCCTCCATGTCGCTACTTGGGGAATGTGCAGTGGGGAAACTCGCAGTGTTTTGGGCCTGCAGCCCCACTGCAGACACGCTCCTCCACGACACAAACAAATCATCCTCCAAATGATCCTCCTTCACCATCATCACATAATCCTTCCTTGACCCCACTGAAACAACAAGATGGCAAAACACCTTGGCACAGCTCCGGTAGGGCAGTGAGCAGGACTGCACACCCTTCCCTTGAGGCCGAACGGCCAAGACAGCCCGTGGGCTCAAGGAGCAGACCGGCCTTCAGCATCATGTGCAGGGGCCTTCCGTGCACCGCGGCAGGTAGCAGATTCCAGAGGGCTCTGCCTGGGCTGCTGTGAGGGAGATGCCACGTCCTGGACTGAGGGCAGAATTCCCAGCACCTTCCCAGCCCCACGTGCTCGAGGCCTCCTCACACGGCAGCAGGGGGAATTAACCGCACTGTCTGTAGTGGGACATCAGCAAATTCAGAGGGCCACATCCTCACTCCATGCCCTGCACATACAGGTTTTGTTTTTCTTTCTTTATTTTACACAGGAACTAGAAAAATTATGACCGTAAACTAATAAACAAGCTCAAACTCAAGGATGAGCTGCATGCGAGACATCGATGAAAGCTGTGTGTTTTTATGCTGTCTGTGTGAAAATTGCCCTTCTGTAAAACCAGCCCCGCGTTAACCGGCAGAGTTGAGAAACACGGTGGCTTCTTTCCTATTGTTCTCCAAGTAACTCGGAGCTATGACAGCTCTGCAGGAATGCCAGAACCACACAAGTCAAGGCCGGCCCGTCCAGAGGCTGTCGGTGGAACTGTCTGCCTTGCTTTTCCCCCCGTTCTCTCCAAAGGAAACAGGGATCCTGCAGAGCCTGACTGATGCCTTGTGCTTCTGGTCTGGCTGCACATAGGAGCTAATTTCGTGCAAGACTTCTGTTTGCTTATCAAAACCTGCTAGTCGGAGGAATAGTATTACATGGAAAAGTTTCTTCATACATTATAGGGAAGTCCTTGTCTGGCAATATTTCATTATTAGATACTACTTATCTTTCCCCCGGAAAGGCAAAGCTATCTTGAGATAAGGAGTTGCAGGAGGTTAAATTCTTGGCTCTTCCTCAGAGAGCCTGTACGATGTTGAGTGATGAGCCCGTGCTCTGCTTCCCTACCATCACAGAGGAGTGATGGCACCTGCCCTCCTCCTCCTGCTCGTCACAGCTCACGGCAGCCTCGCGGTAGTGCTGTTTGAGCTGACTCGTGCCTGTGTGGCCCCCGGCGCTGCCGTTCAGCTCCAGCACAGCAGTGCGAGCAGCGGCGCAGGAGCAGCAGCCCTCCAAGGAGCTCCTGCTCATGCAGCTCCTGCTCATGCAGCTCCTGGGCGGGAAGGAATTAAGGGAGGTTGTAGCAGTAAGTTGTGCATAAACAAGGCTCATCTCAGCACTATTCAGAGAGGCAGATTGTGGATATGAATGATACGTTAACCACCACAGAGCTAGTGAAACACCTGATGGGTATATTTGGAACACAGCGGCTTTTCTTGAAAGTACTGATGTCAAGAGACTAATATCCCTCAGTTACACACACTTCATTCACTCAGGAAAATACTTAATTTAAAGTTCAAAGAAGTAAGAAAGGAACAAGGATGGTTAAGGCTTACACTGCTGATAGTGTCTTACAGGACCCACGCTGTTGCCAATCCCATTTTGGAATTTCTAGGAACTGCACAATGAGCGCCCTTGTTCCTTCATGGTGCAGATTTTCTCTTCCCGCTACAGTTGTCTGCAGCTGTTTACTGAGGAAGCTTTTCTAAAAGACAAAGCTCTACACGGAAACTCATACAGAAAATAAACCCTCCATGTGAATTGTCTTTGACAGCTACTCTGTGAAACGCTGATCAGCTGGCATTGCTCAGGGTCATTCTGATGAACAGTTACACATCGCACTTGAACTTCACTGCAGGTTCTTAGACTCAGATTTGGAGGCTGCATGGATCCTAGATTGTCAGTAACATTACTGATAAGCCCAGGCTTTTATGTTTCTTTGTGCTTAGCACCACTTCATACTTTGCAACTTAGTCCTGTCAGAGGGGTGTTTCTCACATTGCCAGCTTGGAGACAGCAGAAGGGAATGCAGAAAGCTGCTCCCCTACTCCAGCCTGCTGTATCCTTCAAATCATCTCTCCTGACAGCTAAAGCTGAAGCAGATGGAGAGTGCTCACAGGCTCCTTTCTAGCGAACATGCTACAGTGTTGTAATGTCTTCAACTGAACCGTTTTTGCAAAGTAACTCTCTAATACCTGGAGTTTTTGCAGTGTTGGCCTGTAGATCATGCTGCCATGACTGGCTTCATTTAGCATTTTAAATTCTTAAATCCTTTAAATTTTCAGGAAAAATGAAAGGTCCAGACTGCAGTCCTGCCACGCTGATACCACTAGCTGGAGTTCTCACAAGCTCCAAAGAACTGTTACAGAAAAGTGAAGGCCAAGCCTTTCACAATAATCTGTGGTTATAATGAATTTCTTTTCCTTTCTTTAACCAATCTATGCTTCTTTTTGACTATATACTTTTAAAACACTTTCCACACTCCAAAACTGACTCACCCATTCCTAGATAAGGACAAACACATCATTTCTCTGCTACCATTAGTATGAAGCAGGAAGGATGAAAAAGATTCTAGGAATATGGATTTTTTTATTTTAATTCAAAGGTCACTGGGCTTCTTTGCCAACAATTATCAGACTGGGCAATACTGAACAGTTGCAAATTGTTATCAAGACTTAAATGACAGGCTTCCAGCAGCTAGGAGGAGGAACTCAATATTTGAAGCTTGTTCAGATGATTCAATCTGCAGAAGCAAACAAGAAAGCAGAAATTTTAGTGAGGTGACTTTCAAAGTTATGGTACTCAACGGGAATTAGATTAGCTAGTGACAATAAGAACGGAGCGCTAAGAATGGAACAATAATTTTATTAACATTCATTTATCACAAGAAGTTAAAAATACTCATGTTTTAGTACCAGAGTGCTTTACAAACATGGACTAAACATCGCAGCTACGCTGTTAGCTAAGTTTTATATAAATGTTTGATATAAATGACTGACCTGTCAAAGGCCACAGCAAGTTAAGGCATCGGTGAGCCTGCTGACACCAGGGCAATACCCGCATGTGCACTCAGCGGGAGGCAGTGCATGGGCAGCTATGAGAGCCAGGGCTGACTCCCACAGCAGGTCTGATCGTCTTTTATGATTCAGAGAACAAACAGAGGAAGCCCAGCTCCACGGCTGTGCCTCGGAGAGGCCTGTGGTTTTAGAGAATCTGACGAGTTTCCCTCCCACACCAAGTCTGCACTGTGGAGATCTACCCAAACAGACCGAGAGGCTGCCAGGGCTTATTTTAACCAAAATTCAGCTCAGCCAAACAAGGCTGTTTCCCTCCAAATCACTTGGCATCAGTGTAAGAATTACAAGTTATCTAGCAGACAGTGGTTGCAAATACCACTTTCACAGGAAAGCCTTGAAGCGGATGAAGTGTGATAAGCAAATTCAAGTGAAGTGCCCAATGCAGAAGCAGCGCGGCAGAGCCACTTACCTCTTGTTCCCAGGAACTGCGGAATTTAGCTCCACCCTTCTCACAGCAGCAACCGGGTTTGCCTAGGATAATATTGCTAACGTATAGAAAGGGTAGGACTTAAATGCAAGTGGAGCTGTGGGAAGTTAAATCTGATGTACACATGACTTATCTATTGCTTCATAGTTAGTTATCAGTTAAGTAATAGATATCCTGAAGAGAGGTCAAGATTTAAATGCAAAATGATTGATACTTCTTTTCTCTGACTGCCCTGCTAAATTAGCCACTGTTTTGGCTCTTTGTTTGATTTAAAAGTTTTCTCTCTACAAACTTCAAATATTTACCTTCAGTAGCAGAAACAAGACCTATTTATGCAAACGTTAACGAGGGTTTTTCAATGCTTTTACTGGAGAAAAGCCAAAACTGTACAGCAAAGTCTGCGGCAATTCAGATGAAGCCAAGGGGTTTTATTGTGAGCTCAAAGCATGGCCTGCCATGAGGAACGCCTACTCATACTGCAGAAGAGCAGCTTGAGAGATGCAGGCATTTTAAAACATTCAGAAGGCTGAATATAACAGTGAGCACGTAAATATCATTATATATTGGAAATTGTGTTAGAGAATAACTTCCCAACTTTCTGAAATATAACGTATCACAAAGGCCCTTCCGCAATGTCCTCTCCCAGAGAACACGTTGGGCTGCTGTTCTATCTCGCCCTCAGGGCTCGAGGGGCAGCTACCTCACCTGGTCTAAAACACTGCTGGGAGAGCAGCACTACCGTCAATCTGCTCTGTGGTCTTTTTTTTGTTTGATGTTGTTCTTGTTCATTGCCAGCCTCCCTTCCCCAGAAGGGCTGCAACAACCGCTGTCCAATTTTTCCTGTCCTATGGCTGATGCAGACCTAAAAAGACAGTTATCCTGCCCAACAGCACAGGATGGTGGTCAAGGAGGCTCTGAATAATGTAATTACTGGTATCTGCGCCGCTGCAGCCCACATCTTCACAAAAAGAACAGAAAGATCTTCAGGAGAAGACTAACATAAATCAGCAGCAAGAGAGAGAATCAAACTGATTCACAGACTGAATCTGCGGTGAGTCACAGGACTCCTAGACTCTGACTAACAAACCAGAGAATGAAGCAACATCGCAAAGAAAAATTCCTCTCTCAGTGCAGCCAGTAAAATATGTCCCAAGAACCAGTGGTGGGAAGAGGCTGCTTCCGCCCAGGGATCAGCTGGGGATTGCTGCCTTCCCCTGCACCAAACTCAATTTTGATGGTTCACGGCAGTGAAGTGTAAAGTTAATCATCAGCAGATCTTTGCAGAAACTGCTGAAGTTCTCACCTTAAACACGATTGCCTAAGCGGTACTCGTAGGTAAAGAGCACCTATTACTCGGAGAGACGCATCCCTCCAGAGGAGGGTTCGGTGCTTCCCGCCTGGTTTGGGGCAGGAAAGCCAGCGGATCCCCTTCACGTGGGCACCCGGAATTGACTCCCTGTCTCCAGGATGTTGTCCTAAATAGAGCCAAGCGAGGCAAACCTCATCCACGGACAGCGGCCCTCAAAGCAGGAAGTGATTTTCAACGACACTTTCAGGTTTAAAGGCAAGTCCTGATGATACTGCTTAGCTTCCTGTCATACCCGCTCCCCTTCAGTATTTTCTCCATAATTTAATCTAGCCGAGATAAGCCTGAAGTTTTCCTCAAAACCGAAACAGAAAATGAAGTATTTTGTCAAACAACAACCAAACCCTCTTCCTGAGCTGCATGACTTAAAATTATATAATCAATTCTCTACTTTTGTTTATGTGAGTAAGTTTTTAAACCTTCAAAGATCAAGATTATTCACTTCACAATTTTACTAGCTTGAACCAAAGGATTACAGCCTTTCTGTGAATCTTCTAGGTCTTAAATCAAAATATGTCCTAAAAAGCTACACCAAAGCAGAGAGCTCAAGGGCTATAGGCTGTGTAAGCAGGTCCCTTTAAGAAGCCACCCAGAGATCAGATGTTAGAGAGATCTGTGTTATTTCCCCTTTGACCATTCTACAGAGATTTCCCTTTTACCTTCTGATTACTGGCAATATCACAAAGGAGTCATGAAAACAGAAACAAAAAACAATGAATATATTGATCAAGCAATCAAGTGCAAATCTTATCTCCATAGTCCATCCTATCCATCTGTTGCTCATGTTGCTTGTCCTAAGTTTGCCATTCCCCTGAGGAATCCCCCCCGAGGCCGGCTGGCTGCTGCGCGTCACCAAGAACTTCCCGCACGCTGTTACTCATAGAACCATCAGGGTTGGAAAAGACCTTCAAGATCATGGAGCGCAGCCATGACCTTCAAGCCCTTCAACAGCACCTCTGCTAAACCACGTCCCTCACCCTCATGTGCAACAAAAACGCACGAGGAACTGTTTTTCCAAATGTGTAAAACCTGTCGCAGCGAGCTGTGTGCAGCGGCATTCTGTGTGCACTGACCGACAGCGAAACACGGGACAGAGTCATGGGAGCAGGGCTGGGATCCCTCGTCTTGCCCGCTCTTGTGGCTTTATCACTCTTTAATCCTCGTATTAGAACTGTGGTACTGGTGAACCTCAGCTCTCATTGAATAAAAAATGTTTCCAGCCTTTGTGATCAGCCAGAAAAACAAGAATCCAGAAATATACTTCAAAAATGAAAAAAAAAAAAAAAAAAAAGTACAGCTTATTACTAACAGACTGATGAGAGAGGAATCAATTGCCCGTTTTTGAAAACTTGGAACGAAATGACAGATAATGTTATCCATCAAAAATACAATGATTCAGATTGTTATTTCATCAAAAGGTCCTTTCAGTCACTAGTATTGGTTGTACAGGAGAACTAAACATAAGAGTTAAATGGGAATAAGTAAAAATTCAGTGTTTAGCATTCTTCAAAGCCACCTATGACTTTGTCCTGTGCATCAGAGCAGAGCTCAGCATCTGCTCAGCCCTGAGGCACATTCACCTGCCAGCAATGTCTGGCAAATCCAGATAGCCCAAAGAGGAGCAGCTGTTACTATCCTCTGGGATAACTTTGGCTTCTCTTTCCCTCCTCAGCAAATATGTGAAATTTCAAACACCTTATCTAATAATCTTAATAGTATATTAATTATAACAAAACATTAATTAGTCTATCGGGATGTGTCGGGCAGCGGAGCACCTGGGGTAAGTGGAGGTGCAGGTACTTGACCTGGGACAGCCCGAGTCAGCCCTGCTGCTGCTGCACATGGTATTGGTGCCTTTCACCATGGATTTTGTTTGAAGCAGAAGCTCTTGCACAAAGTGTTAGAGACTGGACGGCATCTCACTGTGCAGGGAGGAAGGGTGCACACACATATATGGCAAAACCAGGATCTGTGGGGAGAACAGAGCCTACCTTTGTCAGCCCTGCCTCTCCTGGCTGCCTTTATGTTATTTCTTTAAGGCATTATGTTGATTCTGCCTCTCTCCTATTTTTGTCGGTTTTTTTTCCTCCTATTTCTGGCAGCTCTAGTGGTTGAACAAGCCCCGCTGCTTTGGCAGTGGAGATGGTGACTAGCTGCCTCCTTGACTCACTCCTCCTTCAACACGCGACTTTGAACAGCAACTGGAAATGAAAGCAAAGCAGTGTAACTGTGATGAACATTTCCATCAACCCTAGTTTGGTAACTACCACCAAATTATTTTTCAGCGTTTGGGAAAAAGGGGGAAGTTACCATATTGGAAATATTACTGCAAAAGTCTAGCTTTTGTGAAGAGTCTGGTTAATGCTGCTTTGTACAATTTGATGGATTTCATCTAGATTTTATTTTCTGCAGTCTTCTGACCAACTGCTTTTGCAAACTTTGTGCCAAGAGGCTCTAAACCACCACTCTTTCCTTCTGTGCCCATCACAAACTAGGCACCAGCTCAGACAACCGGTCACTACAACTGTCCAGGCACTTACTTCATTCACTCAAGTTTTAAGCGTAGCTTTTGTAGTTTTAGCTTACAGGCAGTTTCTTATAGACAGTTTCTCAGCAGGCTAAAATAGCTTCAAATAAATGTTCCAGAAAGGAAGGCAAATTTACACAAGTGTGTCTTCATCCAATTAACTTACACTCTAAATTTATTTCTACAGTAAAAATAAGAGCTGCTTTCCCACCCTGTGTCCCAGTGTTTATTGCTCACTAAAGTTGAAAACAAGATGCTGGGAAGCAGAGCCCGAGATCCCCGTGGCCCCATCGGTCATCCCCACACTGAAGTGGGTCCTACGTGAAACAACATTTTCAGGAAGGCAGTAAGGATGGAAGGAGATCAGAGCCTTCTGCTCAACAAGCACAACAGTTCCCAGCTTTTCGGGATGAGGCGCTGAGGACAGACAAAAGCCTTCAATATATTTCAAAATATTCCTTAACCATGAGCCTAAATTGCAATTTTTTTTTTCAAACAGGACTTGGGATTGAGACCAGAAGAACCTCATTTTTGTTGTTGTTTTTGTTTTGTTTCTAAGCGAGGCACAGCACAATCTCTCAAAATTTGGCCTGTTAAGATCAGTTTTACAAAACTGGCACCCAAATGTACTAATAATGTCATGATCTAGCTCTATCCAGATTGCAGATAAGCTCAGTGGTAGCATCTTCCAGCTAAAACAGAAACAACTGAACAGGGTCACACGACTTCCTCACGCCCAGCTGTTCGGCTTAACTGCACGTGGCCCTGCCTGAAACTGCTCTGATTTCCTAAGCGCAGAGCTGCAGCTCCCGCCGCGCCTGCTCCTCGTGCGCGAGCCCAGGTGTTCGCCCCGCGCCACGGGCACGCTTGGGCAATGCGCTCGCATACACAGGGCGCCCGTGGAGGCTTCTGGGTGCACCATAATTCCAGGGACTCATTAAGCTCTGGACCTTGCTCTCACCCCATCACTCCCCCGTCATTCCCCCTTGCAGTCATAATCAAGGTGCATTTGACACAAAGAAGTTTAAATGCACGGTGCATTGTAAGTCTGCTCATACGTATAAACCAGTGGGAAAGACACACACTAGGAAGAGTCCTACCCCAGTCGCCTTGTCCAACATAAACTGCAGAGCTGGGAGGTACATGTGAAACGTCAGGAGCCTGCAAAGATGTCATATCCAAGAAAACCTACCTTTATCTTATGCAATGGTAGAAGCTTTTATTAGAGGTAAGAAGAATGTGATGGAAAGGCTGAATGGGTCCTCTGCATCGGATGGATACACTGGACCATTTATTTTGCCTAAAGACGAAGACTTAATGAAGCCTGGCAAGGCATTTTGTGAACGTTTCCCACATAGCAAACACCCAGCCCGAAGCTCCAACAACTACAAGGACACAACGATCCCCGCACCCGAGTGTTCAGTGAAACATTTGCTCCCACAATACTGCCAGTTTTCCAAACAGCACTTTCCTGCTCAGCACACGCGGGCTCTATGTCTGCGAGATTGACATCTCACTGAACTGCCCCTGACCAGGGCAGAGACAAATCACTTGGAAAATTAATCATTGCTGATTAATGCGGTTAATATATAGTTCTGATGTTTTAAGTGACAATAACACCAATATTTTTTCCGTCTTTGAGAACTGCATTGGCCGAGTGGGACTACATTAAGAGCTGCCAATTTTATGCTGAGAATTAACTAGTATTTCACAATGGCCGAATTTGCCATAGGCAAACACAAGTTACTTTACTTGGCCTTTCTTTTAACAAGGAAGAAAAGCCAAGGAATAAAGTGTTCTTTGTCAAAGCAAATGCTCATGTGAACTTTTAAAGGCTACTTGGATTTACTGTACTATTCTTGTACGGGGAAAAAAAAAAAAAGTGTTCTAGACAAAACTAAAATTAATTTGTAAGTGCATGAAATATGGGAGGATCCTGAATGTTTCCAGTAAGATTTTTGTATTAATTTCAACAGCCCTAAAAACGTTTTCATATAAACTATGCCAAAATAGTTATGCAGGCATGAAGCTAAGCTGTTTGGGGAAAGCTTACATGAAAATTCTTAATTCCACTGGCAAATTCATGTTTGCATGTGCGTTGTGCACAGTAACTGCTTGGAGATCACCACAAAGCGCTGCTACCAGCTTTGTTGACATGCAAGTTCTCATACAAGAGCAGCAAAACGCTGTTAGGAGTGTGTCCCCCACCAGAACAGCCAAGTCCTCACCGAACTCATGCGTTCATTTAGAAACAGGTACCAGCAGTCTGTGTGCCAAAGAATGATGATCTCAATCTCCCCAGGCTGCATCTTTACCAAGGTGCGTTTTGTCTGCTAGAGAGGTTTATGTTGGCACAGCTCCGCTTATCTATACAGCTATGCCGAGATAACTTAAGTTATCTTAATGCTAAAACTGTGGATTCACCTATTAAAGGACTATTTCACGCTGTAGGATTTTTGTGTTCACAAGGATTAAAGAACAGATGCAGCCCTGCACACCTGCGGAGCTCGTTTCATGCCAGCCACGATGCGGAGGAGACCGGAGTGGGGCTGTGCTTCGCACTGCTCCTCTGACCACACGTGGTATTACAAGATGCGGAACCTGTTGGCAATTCTGTGTCCCTTTCTTGCAGGAAGCTGAGGGAGAGCTGCAAGACAAAAGGCTGGGAGAGCTCCGAGGTGCCGGGAGGATGGAGTCTTTCTTCCCAAGAAAACTTCTGGAGCGGTGCCGAGTTTGAGAAATAACATTCACAAGGAACATATATCGACTGTAATTAATGCCTACAGATAGAGAGGCTAATTAACAAGAACCCAACTAATAACTCAGTTGGATTTGATCCATATACTGAACTGGCAACACGTACCAGAGAGACAGAGGGTACCCGGACGTATCTGTGGAAGTAACCACACGTCAGGCAGATGGGCCCTTGCAAAGCGGTTCACGGACACCTCCAATGTTACCCGGCCACTCTTAACCCTCGCTCTGATCTACTTTCCATCACCTCTACATATTCCTTTGCTGCTTTTTTTGCTTCCTGTTTCTTTCCTACACACAATACCCAGCTGACCCAGCTGTAGCTTTCAGCCTAAAGATCAAAATGCTCAATGTTTGCACACGCACGACGCGCTTTTTACGAAGCGAGCGCCTGCAACTGTGCGTTTGGTATGGAGTATCCTCATGTATAGAGGCTGCCGCACAAGATGAAAGGGAAGGAAGGTTCTCAGTAAAACTGCTTTTATTGCCAAGTTCCATTCACAAAGAAAGGGCTATTGTTCATTCTGCATATGGGTTCACAGCCATGACACATGATTAATGCCAGCAAATACAGACACAGCTATAGGAACCCACATTTCAACATCATACATCAGCATTTGCTAATTCCACTCCCTTCCCAGACACCTATTTACATTTTTCTTTAAATTAACATTAGACACTGCCACATTTACTCTGAATGCCTGATATAACTGACATTAAATAGTTAATGCTTATTGCCTGAGGAGAAGACATTTCAGAATTCAACTCACCCTATATTCAGACTTCCTTTCCCATTGAAATGTGTGTTCAGGATGACCTCGGTATGTAATTACAAGAAGCATTTCAAACACAACATTATTGAAATATATTTCAACAGAAGACAGTCCTTTGCGTTCCCTAAATGCTTTATGCACTGTTCAAAGTTCAGGTACATTCAACTCTTCTAGAAAAATATGTTTTTTTCCCCCTCCTCCCTATTGCACTATGCCTACACTATGCACAGAGCATTGCATACCACTAACAAAGCTTCAAAACTGCTCAGATGAACTCAGGAGTTTGCAGGGAAGAACCAACACACAGGCTGCAGGCGGAGACACCCGACGTTAACCCCTAGGGTTTCCAGGGCTGCCTGCAGCTCCCTGCTTCTCCCGCGCTACCCATGCGCAAAACAGAGCTCCTAGAAATCCTGGCTGTCCACACGCCTGCAAGCCTGAGCCTATTCTCAATTAGCTTCACATTCACTGTATCTGCCACAGCCAGCCCGTAAATACACCTGACCAGGAAGAGCCGGACAGCCCATCTGCCTCGACTCAGCACACAGCAACTACCGCTGCTCCCCCAGCGCGGGCAGCCCGAATCCAACACGACGGAGAATGGGACACACACACACACTCACTCACTCACTCGCGTCTTAAGATCATGATCTCAGGAAACCTGGGAACATGATATATTAGCCTGAACTCTCATTTTTGTTACGTTAGTCACTCTCTGCTTCTTACGCCCTATGTAGTTATTTTGCTTCAGAAACACACTCCTTGCCTTCATTTATGCTAGTAAGACAGTCACAGTAATGACAAGTTTTGCTTTTTCTACTCATTAAGAATAAATCAACTCAAGTTAGCAAATAAAAAGAAAACTAGTACCTCCACAGTGTATATTTATTAGACAAGCAAAGTTTAGTTTTACATTTGTAATACATTAGCAAACATAAAATACATACTTTACAACATCTTCCAAAGGAATTGAATCTGAGCAATGTGCAGATCTCTAAAAATGTTTGGGAGCTCAAAATAGGGTTAATTCTGTACAAATGTACTATAAAAATATGCTTCCATATGAAAGAGCCTTCTGATTGAGATTCAGTGCAGAACTGCATCCCCCCTGTGCCTCTGTTACTCATCAAAAGTGCTGAGAAGCAGAAAAATAAAAATAAGCACCTTCCTTCCTCTTCCCCCCTTGCAAATAAAGCCCATACCCTACCAAGTCCTGCTTCGGTCACCACCTATTTTTCAGGATCTAATAAAAGTAAATTTGTAACATTCATCTCTTTTTGTGCTACCAATGTGGGGAAAGATGAGAGCAGCAAAACAGGCAAGACAAGAGACTGACCCTCCTACAAAGACTTTTAGATACCAGCGTTCAGGCTAGCGAAGAGCTAGGGTCGGCCAGTGGTGGTCAAACAGTGACAGCGGAGACAAGCTCCTCCAGGGGTGACAGTGAGGGGGAGGATTCCAAACAACCCGGGTACCTGGACCCTCGAGGTCGGCATGTGGAGCAGCAGGCTCGCCCGGGAGCGCGTTCCCACCAAGGCAGGATCCGATCCCAGATCCCACTGCTGCCCCATCCACATCCCTTCCCGCCTCCTTCCCTCCGGCACAGGACTACCAGGCTGAGCTCCCTAGGCAGCAGCTGCCTGTGCAAGGGCCATGTAAAAGCAACTCACCGTGATGCTCAGGCTGGCTACAGGGGGCAACATCAGCACTTTTTTGCATGTCCACCTTTTGGCAAAGCAGCACATACTGGTTAGCAAAACTGCTCCTTGGGCTATTCTGCAGCCCTCAACCTCCACTACCTGCGCAAAGGGGAGAAAAGTGACTAGAGCACAAGCAACATATCACACCAGCGCTTACTTTTATGCAGTGGCTTCATGCTTCTACATCTGATTACCTAAGAGCTTTGTCTTTAAGCAAAGAATTTTCATAGTTTCACATACTTTATGAAAAAAATCCATTTCCTATTAGCAAAATGACACTCAATTACAGGACAATTATTGAATTTCTAGGTTGGTTAAAGTAATCGTCCAAGGCCACTTGCTCTAAGTGTGAAAGTTATAGCTACTCCTGTCTTACTGCCTACTTGGAAAAAATCACTATAACTTCAGAGCTGCTGAGTATTGCTGATTTTGCTGTACCTGAACTACTTGAACCCTCTTTAGGAGAGCACAAAAACACTTCAAATCCACAACGGATGAATTCTCCTTCCCCACTGCGCTGTCACTGTGGGGAAAGGGGCTGTGTGAATCACACCACACACTGACTTAGACTGGGAGCCCTGATTCAGATTGCAGTCAAATTCTGGGTAGGGAAGAAGGGATTTTGAGTGTCACATGCCTCTACTTCAGCAACAGTATTTCAAAAATGGAAATTTCACCATGAAAGATAAGCCCTAATTGTTCCTCAGTGGATGACTCGAAAGGAGTTCTGCGCTGTAAACTGAAGAAGGCTGAAAAGATCCTTTAACAGGTCTGGATATACCCCCCAGCCACCCTCAGTTTAACTTAAGGAACAAGAACCCGATTTGGAACACATTTGTTTTACACTGCCTGTAAAATGAAATATAAAAAAAAAAAAAAAGTCTGTTTTCTTTCAGTTCCAAAAATTCTGAAAAAACAAGCAAACAACAACAACTTGCACAGGTTTGAAGCTGCAAGCATCACTTCGCTAGCGGGGCAGCCATGCCAATTCAGTGCTCTTTTCTGTCTTCTTTCCCACATTAGGCAGTCATTCCTCTCCAGGAGGGAAAAGCCCAAGTGCTGTCCCGCCCGGTGCACTGCGGAAGAGAGCGCCAGGAAGAGCAAGCGGGATGTAGAAGGTCTGAGATGGCAACACACTATTGTTTAAAAAAAATAAATATTGGTAAAACATGAGGATTCTGCACTGTTTCTGCATCTCTTTTAAAATTGGCTCTAGTTTCCCCACCTTCCCTCTCTGGCTGAGCCTCAAAGGGTCAGTGGTGTAGTTAGTGTTCTTGTCATTTGCAACGGGGTATCTGGATTTGCTTAACAAAATGTGATCTTATGCTGATTCAAATCAACTTTTGTTCAGAAAAAATTACATTTGTGGCTGATGTGCTAATGCTTTCTTGGTTGAGTTTCCTTTTTACAGTGAAAGGGGGGAGATGAGGAAACAGCCCTTGATTTTTTTTTCTGATAAGAGAGATAAATGCGATACTCTTCAAGGAATTGTAGATCAGTAACATCGTAGTTTTAGAGAAAAGCGATTGCCAGATGACAGCCATTTCAGCCTCTCTTGTACTGTTACATTCTGAACTCCCCTACGGCGGCAGGAAGCCCAGGCAGCCCACCCAGACACTGGAGCAGGCGATGCCTGAGACACAACCCAGGGACTGAGGCTGGTCACACACAGTGGCACTGGTTGGGCTGGTGCGGTGAGGGCTCCCTGTGTGCCCTGCACATCCACAGACAGCTCTGGCCTGAACTGTGAACAGACACCTCACTTCATCACCCCTCATCCTGCAAGAAACGGCTGCACAGCCGACCTAGTCTTCTATTCTCTTAATGGCAGTATCTATTTTCTGTGGAGAGCTCTGGAGACAGTTGGTCATGGGATGTAAAAGCCACTCCAAGTTAATGAAGAGCACAACCCAAGTCAGCTTTCTTTGCACTGGTCCCATTTGCTGAGCAGGATGGCTCAAGAGTGAGCTTATGCATGCCCATTAAAAAGCCTCTTTGTGCAAAGCTCTAATCTTGCTAGGATTGGATTTTAAATTAGATAAATAAAGATCAAGGTTTTTCTCGTCTAAAATTAATTCTGATTAAGAGGACTCCGCCTGCACAGTGGCATTTTCTGTAATCTAGGTCAAGAGTTAAGGTTAACAGCTACCATAAAATGTTTTCAAATTAAGTAAGGCATCATTTTTTATAATGCTTTTTTAAAATATTATTAGGACTACAGTGTAATACTGCCACATCTTAGAGTAAGTGTAGTCTGCAATCACTTCAGCTAATAAACATTTATTTGCGTGGCCCCTGTGGCCAAACTGTTGCTGATGCCTCGGTTAGTTCAGGTACATCTACGTGAGCTGCCAACAGTGACTGCAGTGTAAACTTACACTTACGTGTAAATTTAATTACATTTAAGTGTAAACTTAAAGTGTACGACCAAAAAAATGAGGGCTCATTCCAGCTGCAAGGCCAAATTCTCATCCCACATCCACAGTAGAGCTGAGAATGCCTAATTCTCATATTTCATTTGGAGTTTGAGCCTATCTGAAATGGTCAGAAAATCAAAGTGAAAGCCAAAGAAAACTAGGAACCAACAAGATGGCATGCAAAAGCTGATAAGGAAAGAAAAATTTCTGGCTTTCGATAGCAAATGTTTAGTATATGCATGTTTTGCAACGATTAAGTTATTACACTAAAAAAAGACTGAAAAAGTGACCAAGGTTTTCCTTTCAATTAGTCAATCTCAGATGTAATATTTAAAATGAGGTCAGTATGCCATCTGGCAGCCAGAAGGCAGCTACTAAGAGAATGGAAACTGGAAGCAGGTTTAAAATAAATAAATAAATAAATAACCCAACAACCCCCCCCACACACACTCTTCAGATTTACCTATTTGAAATCAGATCAATGCAAGTGGAGACAGAAGCAGGAAACATTGCACAGATGACTGAAATCACAATTTCATGTAGAGTGAGACTGTAAAAAGTTGTCTAACTTTTCAGAGCCACAGAGCACCTGGTAACGCTGTGGGGAAACCTCCCTAACATTCTGCTCGTTCTCTTACTAAAAATTAAATTAGTACACATGGAAACTGATGAGAAAGCTTAAACCCCACTGCGGTTAAGTTATGAACCAAGTCAGCAAGAGACGTGCCAAACTTTAATCAACCTTTTCCATTACTTTCTCATCTCAGTATCAGGATCTATGAGGCAAAGGCAGGCATAAGATCAGAATCACTTTTATGCAGCAATTTAACTTTTTTTTTTTTCCTTTTTAAACGATGATACTATTCCAGATAGAAAAAATACCTTCCTTGTTATGTTTTGTACTTGGACTTATCAATTAGTTGTTGTGGCCCTTCTCCTACCTGAAGATGCAGAACTAAAAAGCAGCAGAAAAAAAAGCAAATCACTCCTTCAACTGTCTGCTTCTAAAAATTGTCCTCCTTTAGAATGGATTTCTTCATCCCTCGGATGAGTAGCAATCTGACGCTCAGAAGTAAACGAACAAATTATAACAATCTCTTAAAATATTTTACATTCCTCTGCAAATGGTTAAGCAAAGACTAAAGAAGCCTCAAAAATCCCTTATGTTCACCTGAATATTTCAGGCTTTCCCCTTAAAAAAAAATAGATATTTGCTTTGAATCAAACTTTGAAATAAATATTACACATGGAAAATACAATATTGAAGTTTAGAGTCCTATGAAGACAACACTGGAAGTGGCCAAGCCTGCTGTTACCATGCAGACCTCCAAAAGCTGAGTGAGATCAGTATTACAAAAAAAAAAAACCAAAAAAACAAAAAACAAAAAAAAACCCAAACTCAAACAAAAAACCCCAACTTGTCTCAAGTGGAAGTGATACATCTGTTCTACAATATCCTTTTTTCCTTGTCAATGGTGTGTCTTCAGGTCCAAAGAAATAATGATTCAGTATCTTGAAACCAGGGATCCCGAATTTCTTCACTTCTCCATAATACTGTAGAGCTTTAATAACTAAGCTAGTTCCTGCAGCTGCAACTGTATTTGAAGAAAGTAGGTGCTCTGAAAGACTTCAGTGCTCTTGTATAGCAGAAAAGGGTGTGGAAACATCCAGTCCAGATTCAAAACAGTTCCCCCTTATCCCCAGTTTGAATACGGTGAACATTTGATTAAAGCTGCCAATATTCTCTGTCATCAGCAGGTCTCCTGTGAGCCCGCTGGCCTCTATGGGTTCAAGAAGTATCTGCATTTGCCCTAAAAAGACCAAGAAAGAGGCTGCGTTTGCTTCACCATTCCTCATGGTCTGAAGGTTGTCTTCAGTCAGAACTTTCTTCCGCCCTGTCTGTCTTCTTGCCAGCCTCCCCTTCGGGCTGCAAGGAGGCCTGCGGAATGCAGCTGAATGCGCGGATGCTGTGGGAATCCACCGGCGGCACCAGCGTGAGCGACTCTACGCTCAGAGCGTCTGCGTTGTCGTCCGATATTAGTGATATTGTGGGCTGCTGTGCAGGAATCAGGCTAGGGGACAGGTTTGCTGTTTCTATGTCACTGGTTTTAACAAGGTTCTTGCTAGACTTTGTGACAGCTGAAAGAGTTTCATCAATCAACATCGTCTGACCAGAAACGGTCACCTGAGGCTGTTCGGGAGCTGAAGAGTCATCTATCAAAGAAAACATTGAGAAACATTCAAGTTAGTGCATACTTGGTGTGTAAAAGCCTAATATATTCTTAAATATCCATTAAAAATAGTGCTCAGGTGGAAAATGCAGTTCTGTGAAGCACTATGTGTACACACTCATTTTTTAGTACTCAGAAACAATACACAGAATATTATGAAGGCATCGTGTAAAATGCCAGCAGTAAACTGCTCTCATTAAAAATGACAAAATGCATACATTTAATATGATAATTTGCACCAATATCTGTAATATACCTGGTAAGATTAAATCAAGAGATAGAATAAGAAAGCCTCACCAGAATCTAGTAGACTGACACGAGCACCCACCACCTCGGGCGGGGAAGCTCCTCGGAACCAACCAGGCAGCCCCTGTGAGATTTTCATCTTCCCAAGAGGCTGCCTGGGCCTCCCTCAGTTGTGGGAGTCACATTGAGAGTCAGGTGAGAGCTGAGCTACGCACAGGAGCTATGGCAGAACAGGGGGAGTTCAGCAGAACAACGTGTTTACTGCCACGGAATAAGCCTGTTTGTAGCAGACTCTTGCTCCACAAGCACGGAGCACAGACTGGATAAAACCAGGAATAAGCAGTGGCATCGCACAGAAAATCAATGTGCTGCCTAGCTCTCCCCACCCAAGGAAAACCATTTTAACAGCTCTTTGTACTGCCTGTACTGCCATTTTCTGCCTTAAAATCCTAGCTAAATATCAAGCAAACTGCTCATGCAGTTCTGCTGGTGCTGAATGAAGGGACAGGCAGAAGTACAGCCCAACAGAGTAAATCTTCCCACACAAGGCAAGGTTTTTCTTTTATATTAGGGTAACTGATACCACTAAAGTAACAGGATTCCAGCTTCAAGACAGCCCGTTTTTAGCGCCCTTACAATAAACAGCAGGTGTTCAAGCGTACAGGCACCTGCAGAAAAATCTACAAGGCAATATACTGAGTGTAACATCTGAGATTTCATTCTGTTTTTTAGACTAACAACAGACCTAAAAACACATCAATTTCAATATGATTCCAATCATGCCTGCAAAATAACAAGAAACATGAACAGAAGGCAAACAAGAAAACAAAGCATGGAATGGAACAGGCACTCTACACAAAGTAAAATAAAGGAAAAAATGAGCAAAGAAGTAAGGAGTAGTCTGGAATATCAGTACAAGACAATTGTTTTCTCATCTTTCTGCTGAAATAACCCAAACAAAGGTGTATTTTCACATCAGAGAAACAATTTTACTTTTTGCTGAATCTGTGCTAAAGCTTCTTGCTTTAACAAAGAAAAACAAGTGTTATAGATTGTAAAACAAAACAAAGCAAAAAGCAACTCTCATCTCTGTGGGGACACTAATTTTGAACAGCTAGGACAGATGCAGGAGTAACTGCAGATTCTTATTAGCTGTCAGGAAGCCTTAGTGAGAACACGATACTGATAACAGAGGAAGTGATGAAAGGTTTGCATGGAAAATAAGTTGCTAAGAAAATACTGAAATAAAGCCTCAATTCTCTGAATTCCAAGATAAATGCTAACATTTAAACATGTAAAAGAAAAAGTGAATTTCTTGGCAGTGGTTTTGATTTCTGAGTTTACAAAATCTTAAAAAAAAATAAAAAGAACAAACATTAAACACCGCCAACACTATTTTTAATCTAGGAGTATGGTAAAATTAGCCACCAAAATTCAGGATTCAGACCCCTGAGGCTTACTAAGAAGTAAAGTAGTTGTTTCCTTTAATTTCAGCTGCAATGTTTATAAATAGAAATGCAAAAGCAGAGCTCTGCTGTGCTATTTGTCATTGCTAGCAGGAATCCTGCCTCTCCTCTACCTTCAATACTCCATTAGTCTGAACTTTACTTTCTTTCCCCTGTTACAGTATTTAAGGGCAGCAGTGACAGATTTGCAGTAAGCCACCATGGCACAACTGCCAAAGTTATTGGGGATTAACAAATCGCCCAGAGTTGCTGCAGAGGAAGAAAGCAAATAAAAATTTGGTACAAAATTTTGGAATATAAGAGAAATTACAATGAAAAAAATTGGATCATCATCTTGATCTGAAAAGATTGTATGCATAACACTTCCCTGCTAATTTCAGGACAGCTGAAACCTTGCAGACCTTATAGAAAAGCTATGAGGCTAAAAACTTCAAAGCTGTTTAAGTTCAGATATAATTCTGAAAATGAACTAAATATTTACATATGTATTTATGTATGATCTGAAGTCTTGTTGTCCATGAAACTGGTATAGACAGTTAGCAGGAAGATGCACCCTCACTAAAAAAACAAACAAAAAAAACAAATAAAAAACTCTGGATGCAGAAGGAAATAAAGTGTTCAGCAACCTTAGATTTTGTTCAGTGCTTCTATAATGCTACCAAGGTTATTGCTACAGAAAAAAAATCGAAAACAAATCACATGTAGTAGAATATAACTATGATAATAGGGAAGGAAGGTAGAAAAGAACAGGGCAAAGAAAGAACATAGTACTTAATAAACAGAAAAGTGTCCTAAGCTGCAGAGCAATGAAGCATGTATGGAAATCAAAACAAACAAACAAAATACCCCAGAGCACTCAAAGTAAATCTATAAAATAACAAAGCATGTTTATATAATATTAACAGAGTAAAATATTTTCATGCTCATGACGGTTGGAAAAAAAAAAGTTAGATTCAAGTCAAAAAAGTTCTTATAAATGAGAAAGTGTGAAATCTTTTTAAGTCTATGTCCATCTTTTACCTGCACACCTGCCCATTAAGGAACCTGAGCTCGCTGAATTCCACTCCAGCCTTGTGCAAATGAAGCCAGAGCTGCTTTGAAGCTGGAGGTTTGATATATGATTTCTTGGTAAGCCGGACTTCAATCTTTTGGCCAGAGAGTAAAGAATAATGGAAGAAACTGAGTAAGAGGCTTAGAGAGACTGCTAATTACTGCTGCATGACTCTCAGCATGTGTAGCCAATACTTAAGATACTTCCTTCAGCGCCCCTACGTCTCCACCCGTGCTGTTCACAAGGCAATCAAACATCATTACGCTCGGCTCAGCATTGGGGGCTCTCGAAATCTTACGGAGGAACCTGCCTGAATTGATATTGCGTGAGTTTCGGCTGCAGCTGCTGCTCGAAGACCTAAACCCAGTGTCCACCGTGACTGTCAGCCTCCGACAGACTAAACACCCGCCGTCGTCCTTTCCTGCCAGATCTTACTAGAGGAAAACACAGTGAAATATCAAACGAAGGCTTTAACAGCGAGACAGGGAGGGGAAACTGGAACGAAGACAAAGGATAATGTTAGAGTAGCAACAAGAGCAAGTGACACGGACACATCCGTAACTGCTGATATCTTGAGATCTATTTAAGACTATACCAAGAGTTTTGTCACTTTGGAAAATACTTCTACACTTGGAAGTATTCACTCTTTAGAAATAAAAGTGCATTTAACTGAAGTTCTTTTTTCTCATCTATCTGGAAATGTATGGGGTATGTTTTGGACTAAGTCTTGCAATTCGGACAGCAGTTACACTGAGCTGGACTGGCAGGGCTCTGCATTACAATATGATTCACGCTTTAAAAGATTAAAAGAAGATATTTTCTTATAGATCCTGGTAATATAGCATTATTCTGATTCTCACTGGCAGTAAGTAAGGGCACTGCTGAGAAGGTGACAGTGCTTCAGAACATGAAGTGCTGCTTCTCTAGGACAAAAAACTTAAGTATTACATCTGGATGATAATAAAGCCAAATGCAGTATTTTTAAAAGATATCAGCAGTTAAGATGATGAAGCTTGGTGCATAGAAAGTTTCGGAAATGAAACTTTCAAGAAACAAAAGTATTTCTTTCTTACTTAGGAAATTGCTAGCATCGCAGAACAGAAACAGTCACAGCACATTCACATTACTGCTCAGAGGGGGGAGAGGAATGGGTTCAGGGAGACGACAGGCAACGCATTTACAGAGTCTCCATGCTCGATGAAGCATCCTCTTGTTGGTGTGTATATGTGTGTATATATATTTTATTTTACAGACTAGAATCCAATTGATTCTGTGCAACAAGGGATAGCTCTCTGCTTATTTTAGACAGTTTGCCATCAATATCTGCCAAAAGCATGAAATACAGCATAAATGGCACAGAAGATCAATGCTTCCTGCAGTCCTTGACAGTCACTGCTTTAGCATAAATATTTTCTTAAGTAATGGAGTCAAATGTATTTGAGAGCTTTAAACAACTTAAAAAGCAATAAAATACAGCCCAGAGGAAGTTACACACAGACACTCCTGGAAGAATGCTAACTCACTGTAAGAGAGCTGCTTTATCTTAATTCTTGATATGTATAAAAATAAGCACCTCACAAAAGTGTACAGTTTCAGTAAGTGCAGCCAACAAGAGACTGATTCTAAGCTCAGAAACTTAATGATTAAAATAGGCCTAGCAAAAGAACCTTTTTATCTTAGGCATAGCAACACAGACATGTTCATTTAAAGTTTTAAATATATAAATTTAAATATATGTTAAGTATATGTATATAAAAAACAACCTGACAGCAGCACTTTCAGAACCTGATGCTCTTTCTCCTGTCTTGACAGGGACTCTCCTTTCTTTAATGAACAGCTTCTGCTTTTTCCATTTTAAGGAACAGAGATATTGCAAAAGGCTAAACTTAATGCTTCGGTATTGCAAATGCGGGAGCAACTAGGGTTTAAAGTGCCAATTCCATAAAGTGTTGTGATAGCCATCAGGTAGGGTAATAGGTAAACTCAGGAGAAGATTAATTTCTTCATTAAAAAGCAGTCAGTGCAACTACTGCTCTCTTACTGTAACTGAAATACGCATAAAAGTCAGGTGATTTTACGCAAGTTTAGTTAAGCTCCCTCCACACATTAGTAAGATACTATGATGCCTGCTAGGAGTGATAGCAAGTGTTTTTAACACAAGTTTGTTTGTTTTCCTGCAATACATTTTGCAAAAGCTCTTTTATATTTAATTGTCAGTATATGCAATACCTTGTGACATCATTTTTTTCTCCACTAATATGCAGCTTTTCTCTATTTCATTCACATCACTGCTCTATGCAAACATCAATGTATTATGTTCCAAAATCTTAGGAAGGTTAGAAGTGTCGCTTCAACTGAATCCAACTTGTACAGTTTGCATCTCAAGAGCTAGAAGCCTAGGACAGCATTAACCATGAGTTTACTGCCGAAGAGCTGGCGTGGTTTAAGATGCTCCTCCTTCGAGAAGGTAGTTGGAGTAGTTTTCTCGAAGTCCATGCACTCATCTTTCCTCTCCTTGCCTGGCCTTATTAGACTGAGCTCCCTGGGCAACGTGGGCAGATTCTTACCCTGCTCTTTAAGGACGACCACCTCATCAGCGGGCAGAAAGTACAGCCCAGAAGGGAAGGAGGGACAGGGAGCACCTCTATGTGCTCAAGGAGCATGACTGCCCGTGTGCACCCGTGGGGGCTTAAAATGGGCTTAAAATGGGACAAGAATTGAGAAGGGAGACTCACATATGACTGACTGGTAGCAGCAGTCAAGTGCTACCATGAGGCACAAAATAGATCTTGGTACCTCTGCTTGCTGTCCACTAGCTACTTGTTATTGCCCCTGTGAAGGGGTGACAATTTTTCATGTCCTTTCACACCACATAACCTGGTGTAATTCTACCTCTCGGCAGAGTAAAGCAGCTTAGCTTCAACAACCTTCTAGTTAAGTGAAAAGGGGCTCAGTTTTTCACTGAAGAGGATAAACACCAGCTTTGCTGATCTTCACTACCAACCTGCAATAAACTGAATAAATCAGTTAATGCAGAAAACCTGCTCGCAGAAATACAGATCACAAAAGTGCTCTGGCACTGCAGGTCACTGGGGAGTGGCTCACCAAAGCCCCTGGCCTGGGGCCCGGCTCCGGAGGGGTTGGATCATGCCGGCTGCTGACAGGGCGCCGGGTGTTTCCACGGCGGTTGCTGCAGGCCGCCATCCCCAGAGCTCCAGAGCAGACTTCTTGTGTCACCACAGCTACATGGGCTAAATCATCTTAGCAGTGCCCCTAGGTCCTGCTTGAAAAGCGGAAAGGTTCTTTCCTGCATGACACGTGGCATTTTGAACGCACTTTATGCCCCAATGTAGGTCATGCTACATGTGGGCAGTTCATGCATGTAAAGTGCAGACACTGAAAAACAGACTTAAAACCTTCCTTTGATTTTTCTTTTGTAAACAAACAAAAACACGATCAGCCTCCTTGCACTAGGCTTTTTTCACTAAAGGAAAACTAAGTGCCTGCATGCTGAATAAGGAGACTTTATTTTTGCAACTGAAGCCTGTGATTATTCTTCTTTAATGTACTATCTTGTTACGCTACCTGGAGAATTATCTGCTCTGCATCTACTCAGCTTTTCACAGAAGTCAGACTATGTGCACTTGGAAAGATCTGTCTGAAACATGCAGTACGCTCCTCTGATATTTCTATGAACTACCATGTCATTTACAGTAACAAAATATTTTTTTAATCTCCTTTATCACAACTTTCTCTTTGCAGCATTGCCAAGAACTTGTAGCCGTGTTTCACTTTTTGATCGCACTGAGGATTCAAATAGAACCGAGGACATAGGCAGAAAGGCCTTTGACAAATCCTACCACTTCCCTTTATGCAACCTCCACCTATTTGTCTACTCTCAAAAGACTAATTAACTGTAATGACTCGCCAATGAAACAAGATCCTTCCACAGTTTTGAACAGACTGCATAAAACCCCACAACTTCTACTCCAGAAATAGTACCTACTGCAAGGATATTCTGACTGTATGTGAGTCTATCCTAACATGTTTTTAAGCTGGCGCTTGGGTGCTAGGACTCTTTCCAGTTTGTTCACCAACTTCCCAGGCAGCCTTTGCTTACCCCCTTAAGTGGTGGCCACTTCAGATATATAGTGCATATTGATCTCCTGACAGTGCTCAGTGATACTAAGGCATTTTATGACCTAGGGAACACTAAATGCATAATAAAGATTGCATTATTCCTGGTATGATTGCAGAAAAAGTTTAAACTTATTGACAGAAGGCTTTCAAATGAAGGTAAAATGCTGTGCCATAATAGAGGGGCCGGAACAACATTTCAAAGACTGACCAACACTGCAGGTGACCACCAAAATGAGGGGGCGGCTTGAAAAAGTCTGGAGGGTTTTTTGTTTGTTTGTTAAATGGATCAGAGCTGTTGCAGAATGAGAGCATTTCAATATGCTGTTTCATCAATTTCTTGCTCAGCTCCATCTTGAGGCTTTCTACTATATAACTGGCATTCAGAATAAATAGCTATAGGTTTCTCTACTAGTACAACACATAAAGGAAGAACGAGTAGTTATATGGATAGTTAATTTGTAGTAAGTATTAAACACATAAAAGCAAATGCTGCCCAGTTCAGAAGAGATGATTCCTGTGAAGCCTCCTGCAGTAATTTTATACAACGCAATAATTTCAATAAAAAAAAAGCTGTATCTGCTAGGAGACAAATCAGACATGGTAGAAGTTACTTCTCCAGTATTGAGGATCATCACTGAAAGATGTCAAGTGTTTATTGAATACAGAGTTCCAGAAATCTGAAAAGATCACTAAATTTTGCATTACAATTTACTTGAACTGGCTTAGAGAAATGGCGAAGTGCTTGAAAACCCTGAAGTCCTAGCATGTAGTTAAGACAGTAATTCGGTAAACTAATCTTATTATAAAGTCATGTATAATGCCTTGGATCCTAGGCTGACCGGAGTGATTCAGTACCTGATGGGCTCTGTGCAGCGGCAGGAGTGGCAGTGGAGCTCGCAGCCCCCGAGTCGCAGCGTGCTGCGCTCCCACCTGCGGGTGACGGCGATGACAGCGGTGATGCACTGTGCTGATTTATGCACTGCGCTACAGCAAAGCCTGCAAGACAGCACAGAAAGATTGACTGGTGAGTAATTAGCTTGGAAGAGTTCACTTATTACTCTTTATCTTCTCGTAAGTCAAACATTCTGCAGTCTAGAACACCGGACATTTAATAGTCTGACAGCTCTTTTTAAACAAGTTTTCTTCTGGCTTCCTCCAAGTTCTTGTGAGTGGCATCTGCCCCTATTCTGATACAATCCAGCAATTCTTGCTCCTTCCTCTGCAGCCCTCGCTCCAGTCTTTGACAGCCTGCAGGTCTCTTCAGTTCTTCCCCTCCTCTGTGCATGGGAATTGTGCACTTACTTCCTCAAGATGCAATTTCCAGAGGTAGGCAGCGAAGTTTACATGCAGGTATTAGTGTACATAGGCAATAGGTCCAATTGATTATGAGACTTTCCAATTAAAGATAAACACTAATAGATGTCAGGCATTTACAGATGATGAAGGCATACAATTGCCTGGAATTTCACCTCAACATAAACAGAAACACAGGAGCGTCTTTGGGAGATTCTAAGGACATGTTAAAACACTCGTCTAGCAGAAAGGAGTCATTTCTGGAGGGAAGCTGAAAGGTAGGAAGTGACGGGCAAGGCAGGACCAAAAAGAAGTCTGCTGTTCCAAAAGTACATTGTTTTAACAGTTCTTCCCCCCTTGTATTCTATGAATGGCAAATATACCCGTTTGCTGTTTCAGATATCTTGCTTACTTTTTATTGGCAGTAGAATTACTTAACCGCCCTGACACACAGTAGGAAACAGCTCACAACCCAGCACTCGTTGTCTTTACTACCCAGGGCAAAGTATCTGCCCAGCAGGCAGGTGAGAAAGCAACTGCACCACACAACAGTTTATTTCTTTGTAGGGAAGTCTCTCATGGCACTGGATGGATTATTCATCTATTTTAGAAAAACTCCCATCTGGTGAGCTGACCTATGGCAAGCATCCAGTCAAAACCTGGTTCAAACACGTTTGTTAGAAGCACCACATGAAGGCTTTCAACAGAATTACAGGTCAGGAAAATACTTTAACAGCAGTGCCAATAGGATGCAACACACAGAAAAGCAGCCAGGGAGGCTCAAGAGAAGATAACAGAAGCAGCAAGCCAGCAAACCCCAGTCTGAGTGCTTTGATGCTGGGGGAGTAAAGGAGCGCGTCAGAAGGGGCACTCAAATCCCATGTATGAGGCGACGGCTTCAGGAGGGCCGGAACAGTTCGGAATCACTCCATGGGGGCTGGCAAACCCTGGGGAGGTTGCAGCACTGCTGCAGCTCACACCGTCCTGCTGGAGAGGCGTTTAACCTGCTCCAGGTATTGCTAACCCTCCTTTCATTCAAAAAATGCCATCACCAAAGGAAAATGCAACTTGTTTCTTATAAAACAGTCAACATTTTGCTATATTGGCTTTTTCCCCATAGTATAAGCTCTGCATAACTCAAACAATAGGAGCTGTTAAGAAACAAACACACAAAAGTGTTGAAAACACGCTTCCCAGAAGTTTCTATTAAACTATAAATCACAGA
>JAUBNY010000244.1:590577-604612 GCA_032275445.1 Crypturellus soui
ATGCTTTCTTCCTCTCAGAAAGTAGGTACCAGAGGCACTAAGAGGATACAGGGTTACAGAATTGCCTCCAATCCCACTCTCTCCCCACGTACCCACCTTGTAAAAACGTCGCAGGAGATGAACACTTTCTTCCCTTGCTCCCTAGGAAAAAGAAGATAATTTAACTGTGTTTCAGGTAACAAGAATCTAATTTACTCAAAGTTGCTTTAAGAAACAACAACAACAACAACAAGTAAAGCAAATCCACTCCAAAATAACAAAATACCATTGCAAAACCAGCATTTTCAAGCAAACTGTCACCATATTCATATCCTTCAGCCCAGACCTCAGCAGAAGAGAACTCTTGCACTTAAAAATACAGCTTATCTGAGAATGATAACCACTCTTCATTTCATTGAGATGGCTAACAGAAATTTTAGAGAAAATAAAGCATATTTACACCTGAGAAGTTAAACGTTTACACAGTGACATAAGAGAAAGCAGAATACTGGGTATCGATTCTTTAATTTCATTGCTCAGAACCAACTATTGAAAGGTGTTCCAAAGGCTCACGTTAGGTTATGTTATTTTTTTTGTAATCAAGTATGAAATAATTTCAAACATACAGCAAGAGTAAGAAAATTAATGCTGGACCAGGTAATTTGAAAGAAATACTTACCTCAAGGCAAGCAAGGTGAACATCTTTTATGATGCTGCCATTTTTAGAAAATACAAGTTGCTTAAGCAATAGACAACCTAGTTCTAATGTTGCCAAACGGATTTTTCCATCTACAAAAAGAATTTCAATACAAAATAAAAACAACGTAAACATTACTGTTCTCATGAACTTTTTTTTTCATGTTTTTATAAACCTTCCTCGTGTGTCAAGAGCACCCTACATGATAATTAAAGGTGCGGATGCAGATATACAGGGCTGGACAACAAGAAGAAAATAAAAACTTAAATACTAACCAGAAAAATACTTTAAAACAAAACCATTCAAGATAATCATTAGAAAAGATTGAGAACCTCAATACAGCAAAGAAATATTTCACTGAGCCCTGAAAAACATTACCTCACGAAAACCTGAAGTCAAGGAAAAATGTGTTCTGCAAAATACTTCAGAGCTGAATATACAGCCTGTGATTAAAAGACATCACAGGAAAACTTGCTATCACCTTTGGAAACAAAGTGTAGCTATGAACAACTGGTACTAGCAATTTCCCACGTATGTTTTTAGAATACTACTACCTTCAAACTAGTATTGCGAGCAACAGCACCCAGACCATGGTTTCAGGATGATGCTGTACATTCCACCAGCAGTCACTACATCTCTTTCACCCTTTTTTGCTAGATATTTTGCTTATTTCACAAAGCAAAAAACGGAATTTAGACCAAAGACCTCTCCATAGACCTGAGCAGAAAAGCAGGCATTCAGAAGACAAGCGGAGTTCCTGATTCCTTAACAATGGAGGGGAAAGTCAATACTCGTATTTCACAGTCCATATCTATTTATTATTCAACAAAAAACATGCTAAAGAGACACTTTCCCTGAAAGATGAGGGGGTAACTAGCATTTTGTTCATTTTAAACATCTCCAAATATTTCAGCTTGACAAGATGACACATACTAAAAGTGTAATACCTGCTTGTGCAGCATAATTCATTATCCTGATAAGCCCCTCTGCAAGTACATGATTATATGAATTTCTCTCTTCAGCATGTTGAGCTGGAAGCTGAATTCTGTCGAGCTTGATTGGATCAATTCCTTTAGTGGGAAATGATGGAAAGGAAATAAATAAGCAAACAGGAATATATTTCTGGATAAATACTTTATATAGAGTGCAACGGTCCTCCTGCAAGTTAGTTCTGTGTTTCTCTATCACAAGGGTAATATGGAAAAGCAGAAAGACTAAATACACTTGTATAACACTGGGAAATGACAGATTTGAAAGTAGCCTACTAGGTGAAGACACTCAAGGCCCAACAAAATGGCTGGTGACAATCAATCCTTTTGCTACATCACCAGAAGAACATAAAGACTAAAGGAAGAAGAGATAGAAGTCTGATTTTAAATTCTGCTTGGGCAGTAAGTGATCAGTTCATGCCTAATTTACAAACATAGAAATTTTACTCTAGGAATAGGAGCTTCTTATTCAGTGGACATCCTGAAGTCACAGGGGTACTGAGGTACAGGGCTGAGAAAAGGCAATTTTAGTTTCCTATTCCTGTAAAATAGTAAGGTTATTTCTCAGAATGAGTTGGTTCCCAGAACAGATTGGTTCCTGTAAGAGCTCTTAAAGTAAAAAAGAGATGGATTGCTGAGGATGTCAGTGTCCTTGTTCTAAGGAATGGTAATAAATATTCCATTTAAACAGAAGCTCAAGGTACCTCCGTTAATTTTTTTTCCAATTCCAAACTTGTAGTTGACTCCATATCCCAACGCTATTTGTGAAACATATACATAGGCATTTTTAGGGGAGGTATATTGGTTCTAATACTAGTTTTTTGGAGTGGGGGCGGGGAGGGGGAGAGAAAGAATAAAAAACACACAGAGGTCAAAGCCAGAGAGGACTAAAGCACAGCAAAGCTGTGGTGCTGCCTACGGTAATAATTGTTGCATTTCTGTGAAAGCCCTGAAATTCTCTGCAAATAACAGCCTCAGAAAAGCATCTTGGCTACCTAGAGCATCTAATGATTGCAGAAGCAATGTGTGTGTTGAAAACACAGCAGAGAGAGAGAGAGAGAGAGAGAGAGAGAGAGAGAGAAGATCAAAGAGGTAAAAAGAGACTCTTCAGGGCCATGACTGGTCATCTAACAGAACTTAGTTTTTTGGTCTTAGTCTATCTCATGAGTCTTCTCCTTCAAGATCCTCACCACCACCCTGCTTGCCTTCTAGAGGCACCCTGAAGCTGGCCTATCACACCCCGTATATGTTCAGACTGAACATGGTGTCCTTCAACCAGAGCTGAGAAATCACAAAAGAAAACAGTCATCCTACTGCAGTTTCAAGAAACTGACAGAAGTCATTCGATATTCATACCTAAGCTGTCATAAAAGATGTTAACACGTTTATTTTCCCTCTCTCTCTATTGTGTAAGGAATTTGTTTAAAACGTGTGAATGTAACACATTAGCTTGGCAGCATCTAATTGTTAGGCCTAACAACTAAACGCGACTCATTTTCTTCCCACCAAGGGCAGAATACTCACCCTTGTTGTGCGACATGGCATAGAGGAGGCAGAGCACAAACAGGGCGTAGTAATCGTCGTCAGCGCAGTCCAGTGCGTTGTAGACCATGTCGAGGAAGGGCCTGTGGAAAGGGCTCACTTTGAGGTGGTGCACAACAAAAGGACTATGTTTACAGAAAAATGAGTTATTAGATGTCCTATTCTACACGTAGCTAATGAAAGTTATGCACATTTTCAGGACTTAAGCACAAAAATAATTATTTTGAGACCAATCAGGTTATAGTCATAAATTGTGTTACATTTTCTGATGATTGAATGGGATGTGTCACATAATACTTTTCCAACTGCTTACATTTCTGTGGAGCCTGTTTCTAGCGTATTTATTATGTATGCAGGAATGCTCCACAGCTTCTTGTAATGATCTGCATAGGCGAGTGGCCAGATCAGCTATCACGGCACAGAATACAACTGCCTTCATACTTGTGTTGTACCAGACTTAGAATGTTTTTTGTTTTATAGTGATAAAACCATTTCCGCTAAAACTTTGGAGGAGGCTGGTTTATACTAACAAAAGCAGTAGAAAATTTTAAAGACAGCCAATTATAGAGGGAAAAAAAACCAACACACAAAAAGCCCACAAACACAGAATGAGGAAGGAAAGTTGGAAAGGGAAAATAAAAGCCTTGGACTGGAAAAGCGTTTTTGCCTCCTAGTTTTAAAACTATGGGATTAATGACTGAATAAAGGAACCTTCAAATATTGAGCTCACTTCACCTGCATCTAAATAAATCAGAAAGTCAATTTAACCCAGAAGCTGTTCAGACAAACCAGATGCACCTGGTATTACCCGAAGCCTGATGGCAAAGCAACTTGCTTCTAGTCTTGAGCTGGCTTGCATCCAGTTTTTACAGGAAAAATGGCCAGGACTTAAAAGTTAAGGAAAGTAACAGGAGCAGCAGAAGAGCTGGGTTCCAAACTTCGGTTAAAAAGAAGATCTAAGAATAATTCCTTCACTGAATTTTAAAGATTTCTTTTAAACAGTGGAAAAAAAAATCCTTATGCTATGCATATTTCTAATACTCGACGCAGCAATACATTAGCAATCTGACATATTTTATCATAGTAACAACTTCTGAAGTGAGAAATAAATGGTTCCCACCTCCAGACCCAGCAGCTGAGTGCCACAAGCTCACTGCTGCAGTTAGCTGAGGTCACAAGGGCTATCAAAGCAAAGAAGCCAGCACGCTGGGATGGGTACCTCGGCTCAGGAGCTCCCTCAGGGGCACAATTTATGGAAATCACTCAGCAAGAGACATAGCAATGCACTGGGCACTGCCCTTCAGCTCCACCTACACCCTCTTCCAGAGAACGTGTTCGCTTTCCACAGAAGCAAGTCATCTCAGGAATAACAGGACATGTTGGTTCCCTGGGCGGTTCATGAGGTTGCAATCAGAGTCACGTATTTTTTTTATACACAATCATCTTCCCTGCTATAATTAACTGACACCAAGTTACAAGTCCTCTTTGCCACAGTTCCCCTCCGCTCTACTTGGCAAAGGCAGATTTGCCATACGACATTGCTAATGTAAAGGGAGAAGATAACTGTGTGAGCAGAAGCAACCTGAAATAGTAGCTACTATGACAGTCCCAAGGAATGAACACAATGGGGTGTTTTACACATAGCCAAGAGAGTTCAGACCAGGTCGTAAGCAAAAGAACCAGGACACCCAGATTCAAGAACCCGTTAAATACTATTTAAACAATGAGTTACTTAAATACTAGACAGTTATTTTTATTAATGTAATCAAAGCTATCTAAGCGATACACTTGAAAGTATTTCTGTCAGCAATGACAAGTTCAGTTTCCCTTTTATTATTAAAAAAGCCTTTTAAATAGATTTTAATGCTTTATCTTATACAGTCATATTTTAATACTTTTATGCTATTCTAAAACATCATTTTTAGTATTCTACAAATAAGAACACAGCAAAATTCTTACAAAAAAGTCTCATGGACAAATAATACATAAGTAGATAGAGCTGATTTAAAAAAAATTACAAAAAAATAAAGTGGATCAGATTGCAGAGTTTCTGTTCTGATCAGGAGAATTTCTACTCCCAGAAACAGCTGGAAACTATACTTCAGTTTCATATTACTTTGCTGTGAGAACATTACTAACCAAGTTAAGTTTTCAGTATTTTCTATGCTTCTTTAAAAGAAACCTTCACAGTAAATCAATCACCAAGGGAAGTGTTCAGCAACCTAAAATACACTAGTGTCCCTCAGGAATCATACACATGTTAGTAGGGCTTATTCATAAATAATTTACTACTGACACTTTGCAAAAGTCAGGCCTAAACCAAGGAACTCTTATATTTCCATATATAGTATATCAAATTGACAGATGTGCAAGTAAGAGTTACTAAGAAAACATCTTAGTTGAATTCAGAGATTTAAATAACTCTGGAATGAAAACTCGTCTTTTATGAACACATTTAACATGAGCTATTTTAGGCAACATCATTGTGCACAAAGTTAACAAAAACCCCAGACAATATTCCAAATAGCAGAGGGGTCATAGCTCATCTTCCCCATTGCCTTACATACTTTTAAGAATGTGACTTGAATTAAAAGCATGTTTCAGACATCTCCTAAGAGGGATGCTAGAACTGAGATAGACAGAGCAAGCAAGAAAACCATCAAAGAAAACTGAAGTTCTCTCCTACCTATTCCAGTTGGTTATCTCACTCCCAGAGGCCGCTGCACTCTTTTCTTCATCTGTTGTATTCTGTTCTGTCACAGCAGAGATGGACAATTCTGACAGTTTACATCTCTCCATGATTACCATCTCTATTTCTAATCAAAAAACAAAATTTTTAACAAATCATTTTACATTTTGCATTAAAAGAAGCTAATGCAACTACACACAAAAGGTATATAAACCACAACCTTAGAAAGGTTAACTAATGCCTAGGTTAGGATGAAAAGTTTGTTAACTTTAAAGCTTTAAGGAATAAAGATATGTGCACAGGCCCATATAAAACCAACTTTTCTTGTAGTTAGCACTAGGTAAAAAAAGGACAACGCGTAATTAAAATCTACAAAGCTAGAAGAGGTTTTAATTTAGAATCATAAGAATCAACAAGTCAAAAGTGACAATACATGGTAGATGACAGCATTTATTCAAAATTGCATAAAATACTCCCAAGCATCTTAAAGTAAAAGGAAAATAGCTGCACCATTTGTCTATGAGCCAATCACCTCCCTTCATCCTCCCCCCCCCAAAAAAAACACAAACACATTACAAAATCTTTAAGTCTACTTAAGAAGTGCTCGACAACCACGTACAACTATCTGCAAGGTGGTGATTTCACTAGAGGCCAAACAGGAAGAAATGAAAATGCTTTAGTGTATTTTAATCATGTTAAAAGACCATGTACTGACAGAATGATTTAACAAAAAAAATCCTATGTTTACCCAAGAAAACAAAAAAAGAGACATTTCACAGATCAAAAGTTGGCTGAAACCATAAATAATATTATCCAAATTGTGGATATCATTTTTATTTACAGATATACTCACCTTCATTTTCACTGCTTGTTCTGATGCCCTTTGAACTCCCTTCTGTACCTTTAGTTTTATCCAAATCATCCTGCGAATCCTCAGATCCTCTCTCCTCTTCATCTTCCTCGCCAACGTTTTTATAGTTGGGTCTTTTCTGCAATCTTTTTTTCCCCTTCTGTTTGTTAATTTCTAGAGACCTCTCTAGAGTTTCTGTTGGTTTGATGAAACATCTGATGCTTGACTTTGCCTGCAAATTCAACAGTTCATACTGCGCTACCGAGACATTTTACCATAGCTTATACAGAAACTTAAGTTTGTATGAACAGTATTCTTACAATACAATTCAGCACATCTCTTAGAAAACCAAATTAGTTTTAAAGTACAGAAAAGCAGATCTCAACTGAAGTTTATCAAATCATTACTAGAACAGAATTATCTGCAAAATAACACTTCGTAAAGACTTCAAATTAAGAAGCATGCCAGTCTGGGACAAAGATATAGAATTATCTACTTTACTATAAAATTTCCTTTAGAAAAATAAAAGTTCTCTCATTCTAAAGTTCAAATAATGACTTTTACTCAAGTAAAAGTAACTTACACAAGTTATTATACATATAAACTTATATATAACTTATGTAACTTTGTAACCTATGTAACTTATACATATAAAATTAAAACACCTTTTGCAAATAGGATAAAGACAAATCAAAAATGCCTATGAATAACAAGGTATTAGTACATGTGTTCAAAAGTGTTATGCAGTATGAGTATGAAAACCAGGGCTCTATGCTGCAAGCTTTTTTGCAATCTAAACTTCTTTCAGCTACATATTAGGCCCCTGTCAACTACAACAAATTCTGGCAACTGAAACCAGTTTATTTTTAGGCTTAAACACACCTGTGTTCTATCCAATCTATCAGGAGTCTGCTTTTCAAGTCAAAGCAATGATTTTGACAACAAAACAAACAGTATTCAATAAATACCCACTTTTCTGAAGGTCTATTTATAGAGCAAGAAAATAAATGCAGGTGACAAATGCCTCCTAGAGGGAACCAGCATTTTAACAGATGACAAGCAGTTCTGTTCCTAGGAGGACTAAGGAACCCTGGTTCACTATTTTTATGGATTACTTGGGAGCGGTGATGTTTAGAGCTCCCTTCCCATGCTCGACTCGCCAGCTGCCTTCCCAGAGCCTCTCCTTTGGCTAGGAAGTGTTTGCACAGCCGTGCAAACCAAAAGCACCAGAACAGAGGGTCTGGGGCTTCCTGCCCACACAGGTTTAGGCCAAACAAGGGAGTAAGAGGAACCTCATTCCCTCTCAGACCTTTACACCTCAATCAGATTTAGCTGAAACTGGACGAAAGGTTCAAAACAAAGGGGAGGCAGAAGAAAGGGAACATGAGAGCAGAACAAATTAAAAAATGGGACTATGAGCAGCAAAGCTGAATATAGGAGACCTTAGGAAAAAAAAATCAGGAAAAGTCCCTCCCCACACAATAAAGTGATACATGGAAAAAAAGATTAAGAAACTATCTAAATCAAAAAGTTAAAACATTTTTTTGAACTTAACTTGTTAAAGAGTTTTTCTAAGAGTCTTGCATAAGGCAGCCTTGCACTTACCACTGAAACAAGCCACAGAGCAGGAAGAACCTTTCACAATCCCAACCCCACCTCAGTCTGCAATATAGGAAGGCTATAAAACATCTGGAAATACTGGAACTGCTTTCTTTGTAAAGAACATGTTGTTAACGTCCTCGCAATCCTAGTACACTGGAGTCAATCATGTGAGTAAGTGAAAGAAAAGGCCATTTGATAGTGAGATGCTCACGAGCACTAATCCAAAACTGCATGTTTAGGATAAAGCTAATATAATATAGTTATATAATTCAAATAGTGTAAAATCAGAATTAAAAATATTTTTACTACCTATAGTTTATCCGATTATACACTTTGAGTTTATACTTTCAAAATGCCTTTCAGTCATATTTTCAATTTTGGTTTATCTTGAGCAATGTTTGCTGGTAAAATAAGGCAGTACCAGTAATAACTTCTTACAGGAAGGAGAAAGTAGGTTAAAGAAAAAGCACACAAAAACAAGAAAAGAAAAGAAACAGGTAGAACTGACCCACATCCTAATTATGCAGGAAAACAGTTCTCACAGGAAATAAGGCAAACCTTAATGTGATGATGGCCAAAAAGTTAAAATATATTCTCTTGACTACACAGGCTCAACTATCATCATGAGAAGGGAAGAAAAAAAAAAAAAAAGAGCAGATAAAAACAGAGAACCTAAGCTATCAGCAATCTTTTTTTTGTAAGTCTGATTTCCAATAAAGAGCCCCATTTATTCAGGCATTATTATTGTTATTTGCTCTGAATAACGCTGGATAAGTTGCCCTTCCACACAGCAACTGCAATACTTCTCAGCTTTTCTTTACCTACTTGTGTTTCAGTGCTGCAGGCTGGTACATACACTGGTAGTTTCACCGCAATTTAAATATTTCATGTCATCTCAAGTGACAGCTGAGCATTCTTAAATAAATAATGCAGATTTAGAGATAATCAGCTTTCACCTCACATGGAAATTACCCTAAAAACAACGAGAAGACTAGGAGAAGAACAAAACTACCACTGTAGCAAAGCGTAACACAAAGGAAGATGTTAAAATAAACAAATGTGGGTCTGATATAAGAACAAAGCCAAAACTAGATTTCAGTCCAAAAATAAAGCTTGCTCACTACTTTTCTATTCCGACTCTAGAACAAGCAACTCAAAAGGAGCACCTTAAATTGCATTAATCTGTAAATATCTGTAAATCCTTTGCAATAGAATGCAGTTGGGTAAAAAACTTAGGATGCCGACACACTTTAGCTGCGTGTGCCCTCTCCCCCTGTTCCTTCTGCATGTACACGTACTTGGCTTCAGGCTTTGTGGCAGTAAAGCATCCCCATCTATGTTGTCAGTGAAGAAAATGGCTGTATCTACTAACACCTCTTCCCCCCGCCAATAAAAATACTTTTTTTCCTTCTTCCACTAAAACTGTCCCAACTTTTCTCTCTTGTACAATCAAGATCACTTCTAGTGCAGTTTTCCTAAGCCTAGAAATAAAATTTCCATTTAGTAACTTTTCAGGTATAGCAGAAAGCTCATTTCATGCAAGGCCAGATCTTTATAATCAATAAGCAACAACCTAAATAGTACCATGAACATAAAACAACTGAGCTTTATAGGAGAGCCCTAATATTTCTAACATTAATTAACCACGCAAACATTCATGTTACAAATATTTTGCAACTCTCCACAGTAACTTTGTTGGTGGAAAAAAAAGGTAACTCTCACTTCTGCAACACACGGTGCTCCACCCTCTTGCCACAAATTTCCTAGTAACTCGTGCTGCTTCTGCACAAGAAACGCACCCAAAAACATTCTGCAGGCAATGAGAAGGTCAAGTGTTTCCTAACATGAGAGATTGCTCTGTCTCACAGACACAGGCACAGCTCCATTTTCCCACCTTAGAGGTTCCTCTAAGCAAGATTAGATTCTAAAAATAAGCCAGCAGGGCAAGTACTAGGTCCAAAAGCTACTGGCACAGAATAACCCATGGTGCTTCCACCATTCAATGGGAAGAAATTTGAATCTCTGTCAGGCAGAGGCATTGCAGGGAAGGACTGTGCACGCGAGATTAATCTAGTGCTTGCTATAAATCAAACGCCAAGACAGTCACACTCTTAGCTGTTCACCCAGACAGCGGGGATACACTCATCTTTGAGACAAAACTATACATAGTGAGAAGCCTCTTTAAGCAGGTAAGGCCATACCTCCTCATTATTACTATGTCCAAATTAGCCTTTTAAAAAAGAGCATTTCTTAAACTGTGAAACTTGCAACAAAAGACAAAAAAAAACATATACATGAAACTCTTGGGGATAAGGGGGGAGAGGGGATAACTGTAATAGCAGCATCCAGGAACATTTACAGAGGATTAAATCTGAATATATATGGGTGCTTGTGCACTTCAAGACACGATCAGCCTTAGCACTGAAGTCCAGAGAGTATTTAGATTAAAAAAAAATAATTTTCCTGTATGGTAAAAGGATTAACCATAGAGCCAGTTACATTTTACTTATTCTCTCATTCTGTTACAAGTTGCATAAGGAAATAATATTGGAGGAAAGATGTGATGACTGATCTGTAGACTCACTAGGAGGAAGTTATTAACTGAAACTGAAGGCAGATCTCTTTGTAAGGATGTCTCAAAAGAGCCGAAAGCCTCTACAGAAAGGACAAAGTATTTCACTTTGTGTGTTTGCCACATTCTTGTACTGCCACCTGTGTTATATATGCATGCATAAACACACAAGTATCCTAACGTTGGCAGGTCAGAACACTTAAGATGCACAGAGCATTTTACTGATGCCATATTTGAGGGGGAAAAAAAGGAAAAAAGTTAAAGCCTTTTTCCTTTCCCTCCTAAACATGATCACTTAACAGTTTCCAAATACCCAATTTTATTCTTCAAGTATTTTCTTTTGTCTCTTTTAAGTTAAAAGAAATGGAAACGAATCAACACACAAATATTAGCTGGCCACTTACTGAATTTTTCTGGATATCTTGCTCAATTTTCGAAGAAAACACTGACAGGTCACCATTAAGAATAACCTCAGCCAATGAGTTCACCAAAGGTGCATAATGTATAATTAGAAAAACCTATTAAAACAAGAAGGGAAAGAAACATTAAATATTACAAAACAATTCCATGATTTCAGCCACTAAACATATTTCTTTGGCCTCATGAGACACTATTACATTAAATTTATATATACGGAAAGTACAATTGTTAGCACCGCTCCTGAAGCCTGGACAGTAGATTTCACTAGACAGTAGATCACAATTCTTCAGAGATATTTGCCCTTTTATAGATTTTATCTTCCTCATTAGCTTTGATCTAAAGCTAAAGTTATGCAACATTCAAGCAGGGAATCCAAATTAAAACCACTCCATAAAGGTGTGGGTTTTGGGCAACTGCACAACTGCACACAGCACCCATTAACTTTCTTGCATGCCGATGATCCACAGCACTCCAGAACACAATTATTTTTGCAGTGATTCACAGTTCATGTCATACAGTAGGCTCCTCCGATCTGCACAGAACCAACTTACATCCAGTCACAAGAGCCATATATCAGTCCTTATGCATTCTGCCAATTTTTTTTTTGATTTATGACAATTATGGACCATACAATAATATAGTTTTAGTCAGATTTTAGAATGATATAATTGTCACTGAGAGGAGGTTTCGTTGTTGCTGGGGAAAATTCAACCCTGAGTTCTTCAAAGTTTAGGAAAGTACAAAGCGCAAAACACTGTCCATCTAAGTTTCACCTACAGTTACACTAAATTCTGCCCCAGCACACTGTCTGGCTCCATTATATGCTCTTTGACAACTGATAGAGCAATCAGCCTGCTCAGAGCTGCCAAATATGGAAAGATTCACTGAGGAAAGACACTGATTGAAATGAGGAGTTCATCGGTCCATCCATAACACAAGTGAGCTTACATTTTTTTTATTATTAAAACAGATTTAAAGAGTGTTTGTTAAATTGTCTTTAGACGTTTTGCTTAAACATATCAAAAAAAGCTACAATCCTATTATAAATTAGGACACTGTTGCAAAACAACATTCTAAATGGGACAGAATAAGTTAAATACATACTTGAGAAAGAAGATACAGAGAAACCTGGAGACTTATTTTTGGACGCTCCCCACCCTAAGGAAAGAAAGAAATTATGAAAAATGCTGAATTACTCATACAAAGTTAAAGCATTTACACTATTATCTATTTCAACAAAATACTGTGTTGTTCCACATCCTATTACCAAAACTTCCAGAAAGCATCATGCCACTGTTCACTTCCTGTAAATGATTTTTAATGAAAATGTCTATCCTATTTAGCATACATCTAACTATATGCCAAGAAACACACACAACCACACATACACTATTGTAGTCCTTCATAGTTGCTGCTTTCACAGCATTCTTTAAGCATAACTTGATCACAAGAACTTTACATCAACAGACTTGTAGTTACTTAAATATTTCTAAAAAACATTATGGATGCTTTAAAAAAAAATCAAAGCCATCTCAAGAGGTTAAAAAAAATAGCCCCATTTTAAAATGGTAGATATCTCTGATCTCAGACTAATAAATGTATTAGTTCGAAAACTTGATTTTCAAGTGCAAAAACCTCCAAGCTTTTCCTTGTGTATTCATTAAAGGAAAGGGTTAGAACAATCACAAATGAAAGCAGATATCGGGTAATCTGCTTTCTGCTCCATTTCAAATACTGCCAGCAATGGCAGGATGAGATGATGATCATTACTTAGTGTTCAGTGCATGTGCAACCTACTGAATTCATTAATTTGTAACAGACTTTAGCTCTGTATAATGAAATTCACAGGCACTGCAAACCTTAGGAACACATTACAGAAGATTTAGAAGGAAAAATATTCAAATAAAAAGAGTAGGCTTTTTCTTCTAAGTGACAATTGAGCACAGGAACCTGGAATTTTACATACACAGGCTTCATTGAAGCATAGCCATATTTTAAAAACTAAGAAAGCTTACATTATATCATATCACTGCTGCCAGATTCAAATTTAAAACTCCTCATCCTCACTATTGGTAACATTTAGAAACCAATTTTAATGTACCGTGTTATCCAAAATGGTACATGTTTAGTGAATAAAATTTATCTATACTGTTCTTAGATCAAGTTCTACAGTATTTCTCTACAGTCCCCTTACTCAAATTCTTCCAAATACAAGAACTTCAACATAGCCAATATTAATCCTGCTACAGAATACATCTGCTGGACAAATCACTATATATATCAAAAGTAGAAAAGTCTTTTCAGAATTAAATATTGGCAAGTATCCCTTACCTTATCTTGATTTACCAAGGAATACACATAGAGGGGAAGAAAGAGTCTATTAAGTAGGTGATCTGTCAGTACATCATTTAAAAATTCACAGTTAATAATCAGGATATCATTAAGGTAATGCAAATGATCAAGGTGTTCTGCTACTAGGTCACTCAGTTTGCCTCTGTTTCTGTGCCTGAAAGAGAAGAGACAAAAGAAAATCTTATATATAAACAACAGTATAAGTTTTTTAAAAAGCCTAATGACAGAATTCACATATATCTCTTTCACAGATGACCTTGTGCTGATTAACTACCAAAACCGATGCTTTCTGTATTATCACCTGAAACAACTAGTGAAAAGAATTCAGGCTGGTATTTGCTTT
>JAUBNY010000244.1:623372-647457 GCA_032275445.1 Crypturellus soui
TAAAGACTGGCCTTTTCCATGAAAAACTAAACAGATGTTTGTTGGGGTTGTTCCTTTTCCATCTGAACAGAGAATCATTTAAATAGGCTTGCCAAGAAACTCCTTTTTTTTCAAGTACCTGGAAATAGTTCCACACAGACTGTTGGGGAGGCAGCTTAGAGGAAATCCTTCTCCATGAATAGCTACTTTAAAAATCAGACCTGGACTGAAACACTAGCAATCTCCCACTGTGAGAAAAAGGGAAAAAAAAAAAAGGCAGTGAGGGTAGGTATTGTACTTACATTGTCTTATTTTCATTATGTTTTTTAGAAAAGGCCAAATTTCCTAATTGTACAGTTCCTGCAGTATCAAGAATGTTTCAGGTGAAACAGAATTGAACACATTTCTCCTGCCTTCTGTCCATACCTCAGCTCTGCTGCCATCTGTGTCTCCACCACCTGCCCCCAGCTCACGCGTTCCGCTCCAGATGGTGCCACGAGTCCTTTCAGCCTCTTCTCGATGGGCAGTACAAGGGGTGGCACTCTGCATCCCCCATGTAACAAGGGACCGTGCTTAGCGGAGCCTCCTGCCTGTTTTCCCTGCTCTGTGCTGTTGCTTCGATGGTGCTTCCACACTCCTAGTGCAGTAGAAAGTTGCTCCCAGTCCTCTCCAGCCCAAGTTCAGCTGCTGCTGCAGGAGGCGGCCCTGGCTGTCCCCAGCAGTTCCCACCTTGTTGTGTCCCGTGAGGCCGAGGGCCATAACAACCTGACAAACACGGTGCTGCCGTGGGCCTGGGATCCAGGGAGCTAAGTCACTTGGGACACAGTGCTCGGACACCGAAGAACAGATTTAGGGAGCTGAATTGCCATTTTGGCACATATGAAAACAGTTTTAGGGAGTTGTTTAGCTCATATTCACATGCCCATTTAATATTAACACAGGAAATACTGAATTTTACTCCCGTATAATTAAAGTTACTGTTCACAGGGCCAGCTTACACCAATTCTTCAGGGTCACATGTATGAACAGGGCTCAAACTACCACCACAGTTACAGCGTCTGCTGTTTTGTGATTATTTCCTGAAGTGGGCTCAGTGTTTTGTCCATGCCACATGTGCACAGATCAAGCAATACAAAACCCAAAGAAACAGATCACGCAGGTGACTCTGAACTTTGGTCTGTCTATAGTTCTGCTAGCTCAGAAAAGCTCGGCTTCATACATTTTGCAAATATGGAAAATATTTAATTTAAAAATACCTCACTATCACCATAACGCATTTTATCCATCTTCTAAGGTGGCATTCAGTACTTTTTAATTCTAAAAGGCGTTTTTAGAACATGTATTTGGTCATAGCTGGGTTTTGGGTGAAGGGGAGAGGGGAGGGAGTTGAGTCAGTCTTCTACACACAAGACGTTCAGAAATAGCCAGACACTGAATCTGGGTTAGTCTGAAAACATGCGGTTGGAATGATAACAAGCAACATTTTCCCTGAAGCTGGCAGCACTTTTATACCTTCCAGCTCCGCAGCTGGCACTGCAAGGCCTTGCTGCCCGGGAAGGAGGCATTTTCTCTCTTTCCAAACCATGGAACTGACTAGTGGGTGCTCCTGCTCACACTGCTTTCTGTTAACCTAGAACATGGAAGCCCTTCACATGCCTCTACCGTTGAAGCCAGCGGTGCTTTCAGAGTGTTTCAAAGAGAAAAAAAAAATCAACAAGTACTGCACGTTACTGTAAAAAGGAATATTTTAATACATTTTGAAAGACATATCAAAATTCCCCAAATTGCATTGCAATTTGCTCTCTGTACATGACCTGTGTGGACACTCGTCTCCTACTACAGTAGTTTGGCCAACACCATTTATGCAGACCAGACGAATCTTGCCTCATATTTAGCACATTCTCAAATAGAGCCACAGTGAGAAGCAATCACAGGTTATTTCTGTAAGCGACATTGCTCTGGCTAGGCTTAGAAGAGCCAGGCAGATAGCGCATAAAAGGGCCTTTTTCTAGTTAAAATCGTAGCCCAGTGTTTCCCGCCTCGCTCCCTGTGCTCTTCCCCTCTGCCGCCGGGTCCAGTTCCCGGCTCCCTTGCTTTGCTCTCCGGGCGAGCAGGACTAGGCCTGGCCCACCGAACCCCGAGGCCGGCAGAACAGCCCCGCGATGCTGCCCTTGTCCCTCCTCGCTTAATGCTTCCTGGCGCTGTAAAAGGCAGCTCGTAGTGATCTCACTTTCAAGTATAAAATAGATCCCTGTGCATTTATGTTATCACGTGCAAGCGGTAATACAAATCCCACTAAATCCCAGTCCAGGTACATGAATGAGAACACAAATGTGTTTCAGAAGTCAGACTTAGAGATTTCAGCTCTTCAAAGTTTTATGCACAAATATTTTAGGTGAGGTGTATCTTACAACCCAGAATCTTATTTATTTCCTAATAACTTACACTCGTATATAAATATAAGTGCATTTTTCCACTCCTTAAAATAAAAAACACTTTCAAAGATTTCATTTTAGACAAATTGAAAAGTTTTGACAACTGTCCCTTGAAGGATTACTGTGCAGTGTATTTATAGTATTTAGATTTCTGTGGTATCTTCAGAAAAATCAGTAGTTTTCCATTTTTAATTAATTTCTTCTTCTCTTTAGCGCTTTTTTTCCCTCCATCCCTTTTGAATGAACCAATAACAAGAGACTTTTTTGAAAGAAAATGTCCTTCTGTCCCCTAAGACTGCACTGGGGATAAATATGAAGAGCCATTCCTAGATTCTCAGGGATAATCCTGCTCTATCAGGCTGTGTTCTAGATTGATCACCCTTATCATGCTCCTGTTCCTAATGCTTCAAATCAGGCCAGATATCTCAGTGAAACTGAGCTTTTGTAGTCCAAAATCATCAAAACAAGCACAAATGCATTTACCATTGGCACCACAAACATGCAGGTTTTATCTGTTACTACTTCAGATGGGGCAGGTTCAGCAGCTGTCTTACACCTTGGAGCAGCAGTGCAGCAGTTTTATGCTATCAACACAGGGTGACCCTGTGCACATGTAGTGCTGGTCACAATGTCCAGATGAGCTTTTCACTCTGTAGCTTGATGCCAAATCATCACTGCAGTGGGAACCCAGCAGAGTCTCTGAAGAGCCGTTAACAGACTGTTGACACGTTTGAAGTCTGCCGTTCACCCACTTCAAGAGTCACCCAGGAGCTCCAAGAAGACTTTCCATTTTGCCACTGTCATAAAAACCAGCACTTACTTTCCTGATTCATAAAGCAGCAAATAAGACAGGGAGATACAGAGGGGACCTTCTGATCTCCTTTGTTATCTGTGAAGTGATGAAAATTGGAGCGTTAGAATTATGCTCAATAGCCCATTAACATCACTAAAATCATATATGCTTATATATACATATGAATACACACACACATATATATATGATGTGATTTGGGAAGAGATGACAGTGCCGGATAGGTGCTGAAAGCTGGAGTTTTGGGAGACACGGTACAGACTTGCTGCTGCCACAAATCCTCTGTGCTAAAGACAACGAATCAGCAAATTGTTCTTTGGTCCTGGCACAATTATTTCTAGGACCCTTGAGACAGAGCAAGGAAAATCAAGGAAATAGATGCAGCTGCAAGTAGGCAAACTGCACAAACCAGAGTGTCATGGGGGGATTAGCAGCTGTTGAGGATTTGTATGAACAAAGGAAAAAGAGAAAGACTTAGTAAAAATCAGCACCAAACTTAATCCCCGAGATGCACAGAGCTCATCTATTAAACACGGCAACAACACAGAGGCGCTCAGCCTGGCGCAGCACAAACGAGGAGGCGCCCGCAGCACGCGGAGCGCCGGCAGCGCCTGCTCCTGCCCTGCACAGAGCAGGGGGACCTGCTGAGTTTGCCATCCTGAACTCATCAAGTAGGGTTTGATGCATGATCAGTAATGGACAGAGAGAGGGAAGACAGGTCCTCGATGGAGACTTTGCTTCAGGCATGAGATTGCCATTGCAATGGGCATCATATTCCCACATGTGGGCATGATATTCCCACTGAAATCTGTTTCTCTAGGTGAAAGCAAATGCTGCTTTCAGCTTTGGTGACATAAGCCAGGCTTAGCAGAGGGGAGGGAAAGCATGTCTGGAATTGGAGCTCCAGGACACAACCTATTGCACAGGTTAGGATTCTCAAAGGAGCTCCTGTATTTTAAAGGCATCCGGACTCCTGTGATCCTGTGCCGTTCTCCGGACATCACATGCCCTGCAGTCTGGAGATCCTCCCTGAAACCTTCTTTGGAAGAAGCCTATTGCCCTCTAAATGAAAGGGAGCTTGAAGCACTATGTCTGCATCTGCATTGATGAACGCAATCAAATTCACCAGAGAGCAAACAGAATATCCTGCACAGCTGCCACCAGTTTCCTGATTTTCTGTAGGACTATTGCAAAGCCGTAGCCCAGCGCTGCTCCCGGTCCCTGTAGGGAGACCTCTGGAGACAGTGACCTCTAAGCATAAGATAGCATGAAGGTAAGCACAAAGGAGTAAAAAAGCAAAAACAGTTCTAAGGACAGCAAGATCAAGAAGGGTCCTGAAAATTGGAGTGCAATTTATCCTCCGGCCTTTTTTTTCCCTCCATCATGGATCTACAGAACTGTTAATACATCAACAGATGCCATCAAAACACATTTTAATGTCTCAGGGAGGCAGGGTTTAAATTACCTTTTTGGATCAACTGGACCTACACACTGATTCTAGAATCCAGCTGATGAAGATGTTCAAGAACTCCATAGGGAATAGTAGGATTCCACATCCTGTAAGAGCAGATTCAAAAAGGAGAAAGATTTTAAGCTTAACTTGTTTCATAGTTTTTTTTTTTTTGTAAAAGCTGTTCAAACCTTTTGAATATTGTTCTATAAAAGTACATTTTTGTACATGTAAAGTACATATAAAAGACATTTGTGATATTTCTGTGACTACTTTTGCATTTTGGCGATTTCCTTTTTGTGCCTCTTATACGCCTGACAGATGCAGAACACAACTGTAGCACGAATTCTAACTTAATTTACAGACCTAAGATAAAACAAGCAAAATACCAAGGGACTCACAGCAAATTCTTAATACAAGGACATTTTCGTAGGCTGTCAGTCAGCTGCTGGGCTCCAACATCAGTTATTTTGTTATACTGCACACTGAGGAAAAAGCAAAACAAAAACATACTTATTATTTCAGATCACCTCACCTAGCAGTACCATCAAACATTTCGTTCAGTATTAGGAATACCACAGAGGCTTAATTAGGGAGAGTGGAAGAAAGAAAATATAAATCAGAAAAGATTCTTGCTTCCAAAAACCCAAAGCTCCAGCGGCTCCGCAGGATCTGTAGGGAACTGCTTATTAAACCTCTCCAGCCACTGACTCTATCTGGACTGCAGCATAAGCAGATTTTCTCTGCACGTGAAGCTGGGAATGACGCAAGGCTTCCCAGTACGGAGAGGCAGCAACAAGTCAAGGCCCCAGCACTCCCCAGGACCACAGCGGCCTGCCCAAAAGTTCTCCACTGCCGCAGTCCAGTGCTGGGGCACAAACCAGCATTTCCAGACAAACACACATCAGGCACCGTCTCTTAATCTTTCCACAACTTTTACATCTAAACTGTCAGCCTCTCCTAAACCAAATATAATCAGAAATCGGAACTTTTCTTCCTCAAATTCTGCCTTCTCTGCTTTTCCTCAACACAGATGTGATGTTTCAGTGTGTAAGTAACTTTGCTCTCCTTTCTCATCTCACAAGGTTCCATACTTACTCTAACACTCTTAAAGATGTCATTGCAGGAAGAATTTTTGCAAGATTTTCTGCTCCAAAATCACAAATACTATTATTGTACAAGCTGCAAGAAATAAAACCAATAGTCACAATTGAGTAATGGAAAATGTAAGCTAGTTACATACCAGATCAAGGAATTTCAGATAGAGTTGGTACATCTTAACTTCCAATTTATGCTTAACTATTTGGAGTTAATCTTTAAAACACAAGTTTAATATTCTCTATATCAAACAAAGCACAGAATCACGTCTCTCCTTCAGCTTACACAGTTATAGCAAAAATATGTCTAGATTTTTAATGAACAAGAACATCCTTGTCTGCATTATATCAAGTTAAAAACATGCAGGAAGATAAAGCACCAACATTTAGGGAAGGGCATTCACAGTAGGATTTCCACGTGAGCAGATTATTCCATAATTGCATTCTACACTTTGTTAGATTTCTCTCAGGGACTTTAATGGAGTAGGATGGACCGCTGGTCCTGGAGCAGCCAGCACACACCACCCATGGCCCTGGACTCGGCAAGCAGCAGATCTCCTGCAGGTCACGGCCTCGTGTCAACATTTGTTCAGGGCACTATTGATCACTGGGTATTTTGAATAGGATTTAAAAGTCCCCGCAGTACTTGTAATATTCCTGAGATGTGCTTCTGTGTGTCTGCACTGGGTAGACATGGTATAGTAGATATAGTAGACATGCTGGGGAGGATTTATCTCCTCCCTAATGACAGATGCTTGGAAATGCCTGGATGCACAAGGGAACGAGCACCCAGCCTGCCTTAAGGGACGTGCCTTGGCCCTGGACTTCGGGCAGGAACGCAGTCCAGCGCCTGCCCGTTGCAGCGCGTGTGCACCTTTACTCCACATTCAGTAACTGTTAACAGGAGCAGCCAGGTCTGTTGCACAAAACAACTGAACAGGCTACAGCTACTTACCTAAGGGTCTTCAGGGAAGACAAGTGAGGAAGAGCTTTGGCTAGTTTCTCTGCACCCACATCTGTTATCTTATTCTGTGATAGGCTGTAACAAGTAAGATGGTTTTGTTAGTTGAGCACATTTATTCTATGTCATTATAATGTGGGGGAAATTCATTTTAGGTATTGTCCTGAACAGCACATATGATGCTTCAGTACTGCATGCTAAAGCCATCTTGGAGCTACCATTAACTTCAGACTTTTCCTCAGTCTAGAATTCAAGAGTAGGCTGAATTTTAAGAAACTTGAAAAGAATATTATCCTCTCGCCAAATTTTGAGCATTTCTGAAAAATTCAGAGTTGTAATTTGTACCTGCCAGTGGAAGGAAAAAAAAAAAAAGAGAGAGATTTCCTCTGTGCGTATGTGGGTTTTTTTTTTTTTTTAATAGACCCCAATATCTAAACTGGCACAAGCTTGAAGTGTTCTGTGGTTCTGTGTGCTATACCAGACACAAGCAGTCACATTCTGGAGTACTGACTACACAGGACTGCAAAACTGGATGTTCATGTAGGGCAGCAAGCTGCTGCGGACAGAAGGAGGGGACAGAGGGACAACAGAAGACTATTTATTGCTACTTAAAAGTTCTGGCAAATTCAGCTCACTGCTGCTACTGTGCAGGGAGGTCTAGGCTGTGACTGGGGCGGGCTGTCTGTCCCTCTTCGCTCCTTCAGCACTATCAGGAGGAGCCACTTGTGCTCTCCTGCACCCTCCATTGCTGCTTCATTCCCTTCCTTCCATCCTCTGCACTTTGTTCTTCCCTTTCCAAGGGTTTGCTCTCTTGGCCTGGTCCTTGACCCTTTTGCCTTCAGTGCTTGAAGTTTTGAGGCAGCTCTCCCTGAAAGAGGTCCTGAAGTACTTAAAAAGAACAAAATGTATATCAAATATTTTAAGAAACTCGCACAGTCTGTTCAGGTCAAATGCAGGAAGAAGGATGAAATACTGCCCCTGAAGGGAATTGAGGAATTGCTAATACACAGTTCCTAATGCTCTAGGATTAGCCCATTTCTCTGATGAATGTAGAGGCTGAATATGCCCATAGACTAAGGAGTGTACCAGCCCCATGGGTTTGTTGTGCCCCTAACTGCTAAAGCACAATTCCTTAGGCTCTAGGATTAAGCTATTTCTTTTCATAATTTTCTAAAACTGTTACCTTTACTTACTTTAATGTTTCCAGAGATGTCAGCTTTGGAAATACTTCAGATAGACTCTTTGCTCCTTCATCTCCTATGCCATTCTCACCCAGAGCTTCAAGGCTACATAACAACAGAGAAGAAAATAGTTTCCTTTCAATATGAATTTTTCTTTCTTTCACCTTGGAGACCCGTCTTTATGTCTTGAGAAGCTTCCTCCCCAAAGTGGCCTCAATCAGCAAGAAACAGATCACAAATTCCAGCTTCTGCAAGAAGCAGCACTCTGCAACCTGAACTTTCAGCCTAGGAATTTTTTGCTAGCTGAAGGCTTGACCCATTTCCTTTGATATGCCAGCAGCAGGCAGCACTTACTGCCTTACCTCACTATACACTGACAGTTACTAAAATTATTGTAAAATATCTGTGTTTCAGCTCTATTGAAATAAGATTTCATGTGCACACAGAAACAAAGCAGACAAAATCCAGGACATGCTTCAAATGCTACTTAAATTGTTCCTTCACAAAACAGTAGCAGAAGTGAAGGGTTTTTTCATTCAGGTACCCCGATGGAAAGAGTTTTAAGCAGTCTCAATTAGATGCTACATGTCTTCTAATCTCACAGACCATCCGTTTTTCTATTAATTGATTTTTTTCCCTGTTTGTTCACCTAAACAAAAAATCCTGTTGCAAATGGAACATTTCTCAGGTGCACGAACTCCCCTATCATCAAGGGCTGCTGGGATCAACATTACCATGGTTAACCTTTAGGTCTACTTACTCTAAATGCTGCAGTGATGGAAATGCCGCTAGAATTCCCACAAGTTTTTGGACTCCCTGAAGGCCACACACCTGATCCAGCCTAGAAAAAGGGACAGACACACAAAGCAGTTGTTTCCTGTTCAGAAACATCAGAAGTTACAAATCTTGTTCTCTTGCCCTGCAGCCCCCAGGTTACCCGCCCGAGTACCCCTCCTCTCCCAGCAGACTGGCGGGTGCCGCCTTCTGCGTTAGAGCTCCAGGAGAGGATCCCGAGGGCCACGGTCAAGGGGACAGAACTGTCTGCACTGACAAGTGGCACACGCATTTACCACATCTTTGTTTCTTCTTGCTCTCATGGCTACTCTCATTTGTTTTAACATTCCTGTATTTCTGTTCTTTTCATGTTCTCAGACAGGGAAGTGAAGCATGGCTGGGGAAAGATTATTTCAGAAGTTGTTGGATCATGATCATAGTATTTTAGAATCTGTGGGACAAGATCTGCCTCTAGTGATAATGAGCTACATTTCAGTAAAATCAAACAACTCTGATAGCAACATGGCTTTTTGTATCACTGTGGGAACTGGAAATGACATTTTCAAGTTCAGACCATAAATTAACAATCCAGTTCAGATTGCCAAAACATAAATAAATGGGTTTTATTTATTATGTCTCCTTTAACTAGATTTCAATAGACTACCTTTAAATGAGTTTAACGGTTGTAGCCAATATACTTGACTCTTACCAGTCTTAAATATAACATATATCAACAGAGAGGCATAACACTTACACAAATTCTAGTTTCTTGAGGTTTTTGATGGCAGGAATTTCATAGCTGTTCCAATCAGATACATCTTGCACACTAAATAAATCACAATAGAACGAAATTTTGAGAATTATTTTTGAAACCAAAACAGTACTTTATAAAACATGCGTTAGTAAACTTTTACAATAAATAAACTGCTGCTACATTAACTAGGAAATTTCTATGAAACTAGGAAACTTTAGAACAATTTCTGCTCCAGCTTTCCTTCACTGGATTGATTATTGGTATGAATTGGTGTGTATCTGAATCAAAATAATCTGTCTTAAAATGGATGTCACCATTCTGATTTCAAGCAAGATATACCATACTTTATTCACAAATGTTTTGAATTGTAATTATTCTCTTAGCTACATCATCAGGAAGAAGGAAATGCATGGCTTGCGGACTATATAACACAAGCCTTTGCCATCTGAGCCAAAGGACTGATTTGGGTCATTTATGGTTATGAAAAACAAAGCTTGTATTTATGGCCCAGGTGCCAAAGAGAAAAAAAAATCAGCACAAGGTAAGTAACTGAAAGCAATTACAAGCTAACATACCCTGAGATGAAAAAGAAACATGAGGGAAAAAAATGACTTCTTTACTGGCAGGTTTGAGAAACATTCTGCATGTGTCTATCACCCCTCCTGCCTGCCAGGATAACCACTGTACCTCAGAGTAGCAGAACATGTGAGATGACACAAAAGCTTGCGGTAACTAACCACTAAATCACTAAAAATATATTACGAGGACTTTTGATCATAAGTGAGCCTACCAGCTGATGATCTTCTGCATCTCAACAAGATCCGAAAGGTCACTGATGTCGTTCATCGTCTTTGCCTTAAAGGGATCAAGAATAAATTTCTCTGTTGACATTCTCAGCAGTTCATACTCTTTTGCCTGTTCTAAAGACTTCCAGAGTCTGATTGTATCTCTGAGAGAAGCCCTGCGAAGTGACAAAACATGCAAAATCAACAGATCGGACTCTGCTATTGCATGAAAAACATCTTCTACACACTGTGACTGATGCCACTATCTGCAAACAAGGACCAACCTGAATGATGTCACATTCTGCAGGCCAACCAAGTCTTTTAGCCCTTGCATGTCAATTCTGCTGTTTTGCAAATCCAAGGAAAACTCTTTTCTTGACCTTTCTAAAATAGAGTACAACACATGGACATCAGGTGGTGTAAGAACAACCCCCAGAAAAGACAGCTCTGGGTTGAGTCTTAGGGCCACGTGCTGCAAGAGATAGTTGTTTTGTGTTTCATAAATACAATGGAAAAGCTCCAGTAACCTCTCTGGGCAGAGGTTATCTATCTGCAGCCTTCTAATATATTTCAGGAGTGTTTTCTGCCTTTTGACTGGCTGTTTTATATCCTTGTTCAAAAGGCAGCAGAAGTCAGGGTCATCCTGCAGGAACAGCAATCCAGCTAGAAATCGAGGCACTAACTCTAACCAGTTATGAGGCTTTTTCTTCTTGGATGGAAAAGACAGGTACTTGGTTAGGTTTTTATCCTGGACCTCTTCTGCTAACATAAGGTGAAGTGCTCCCAAGAAATTCTGAATGGCAAAATCGGAGAACGTGCTACCGAATTCTTCTTCTGCAGTATCTGAATGCTTGGGGAATGCAAATGGCAGGACGAATCCATACTTCAGGGCAAACTCTTTAGCTTCCTTAGAAGGAAAAAGATGACTTTTCATGGCACTTTGGTTCTTCTCTCCAAGATACCAGGCTATACGGGCTAGCGTAGCAAGATTCCCTTGATTTTGCATGGGTGTAACATCTCTTCGCACAGGTGATAGCTTATGCTGAACGAATTTCAGGAGAAGTGCAGTAAGAGTTGAAGGAAGGTCTTTCTCTCCCATTTCAAGTGCTGTCTCGCAGAGAAAACAAACCAACCTACACATCAGAGGGTTGTAACAATGGCTGAAAAGATACTGAGAATCTTTGATTAATTTGAGTGCCTTACCACAGAAGGGTAATCCCTCAAAATATTTGGTTATGTATAATTCTCTCTGCTGAGGGGAGAATCCTACTATTTCAACAGTCTTATCCACTTTGGACACATACTGGCTCACCTTGTCTTTAGGTCTTGCTGTTAGTAGTAAAGTACAACCATTCAGTATCTTTTTTTGGATGAGACCTGAAAGTAGCTCCCTGATACTGTACACCTCTCTGTCAGGTTTGCTGTCTGAGCCACGAGGGGAATTCTCATTACAATGCAGCCCTTCAAAGCCATCAAAAACCAGAAGGACCTTAGCAGGATTCTGTAGTATATATTCAAAGATCTCATTGCTTCCTTCCTGAGGTTTTACGAAAGACTCAAGCAGCAGATCCTTCAAACTGTATCGCTTCCCAGGCATGCTTATTTGTTTGCACTCAAAACAAAAGACAAAATCAAAAAGAGACAACTCTCCATTGGACCAGTCCTGGCAGATCTTCTGAATAAGGATGCTTTTTCCCATTCCTGCTTTCCCTAGCACCACAATCACTTTAGTCTCCACTTCTTTGCTTCCCGGCAATTGAAATATTTGGCTTCTTTCAAGGGCTGCCTTTTCCTTCCCTTGCAGATTACAAGCCACTAGCTCCTTTTCCATTACTTTTACACTATTTTTCCCACTCTTGGTTTCATTTTGGCCTTGAACAAGAGTCCCATCAATAAACAGATGGTCAAGAGTTACTTCACGTTCCATGGCCACAAACTTGCACACGTCTCGGAAATAATCCATAAGAGACAGACAAAAATCTTCCACTGGTCCTAGAGAAACAAAAATCAAAACATAATGAAGAAAACAGTCCAGGTTTCAGCATTGCTTCTGGCTATTCATAATTGTACTGTGGCCAAAATATATCACTTCCCAATAAGCAGGTAGCTCTGGATTCATCCCGTGCAGATCAACAATAGTGCAGGCACAACAGACACCTTTACACACAAGCCCCGAATCGCTTTACAGGTAGCTACGTATTTCATATAAATAGTATAAATATAAAAACGTATCCCATATGAATACCTACCTGAGGAGTATGTGGCACTCCTCAGGTAGATAACAGAGCAATGTCTACAGGTGGGCAAGTTGGACATCTTAAAAACAGGAACTGTGTTCAGGGCACTTCAAACTGTCATGTCATGTTTTCTACAACAAGCAGCTTTCTGTATATAGAATAAATACAGCAAAATTAACCACAAATAGCCGAAGTTTTAAGTTTAAGAGATCTAAACTCACTTGGTCTCTTGAATGGGTCTTCAGAAGAACCTATAGGATCTTGCACTTCTTCGAAAACTTCTAAGTCTGGAGAAAAAAAAAACAATGTGCTTGAGGAAGATGTCATTAACTCAGCTATACTGATTTTAACAGTAATATTTAAGTTCACTGCAATACAAATTATGTGCAGGCTACAGGAAGAAATTTTTTCCTATTTTACAAGAGAAAGATGAAAAAAGTTCACAAATAAAAGTACACGTTAGGTGACACCAATTGCTATCATCAGTATGACAGCGGTTCCAATGACCGTGGGAAACAGAAAACATATCAAAAAAGAGTGACATCCACTGTGCTTGTCCAGTGTCGGTCTGTTGCCTAAATTTATGTTCACATGACAGACCTTTTTATGTCACCAAAAGTGAGAGCTTCTTTTTCTTATTCTGCACTTTGTAACTAGGTGTTAAGTCAGAGAGTCACAAATAAGTGACATCTAAAATCTTGGCCATACTGGTAATAGAATTTATCCATTACTCTTCATTACAAAATACTGTTATTGTCCAATTTTCTTTTTGCCCCCCCCCTCCTTTTTTTTTCTCCAACTACTGCAGACCTTCACTTGGTCAGATGAACAAGGTCTGTCTTATACAAAGAAATGAGATTTTTTTTCCAGAGAACATATAGTTTCTACAAACAGATTATTAGCGAGAAAGTACCACTTTTGAGAAAGCTTTTGGTAGGAAAGATTTTGCATGTCCAGCACAGAATTTAAATTGACAGAGATGTTATAAGCCCAACAGCACCATTATCTGGTGATTATCTCACTCAGCAGAGATGGAGAAAATCACAGATTCATGTCCCTAGCTCTGCACAATATACCATTTAAAAATATTTTTCTAAACCTAGGAGTAGTATTTGCCTGTTAGTCTTCACTTTAGAAAAGCGCTACTTCGGGTGGCATTAGCCACTAGAGGGCAATAACACACTTGCACTAAACGGCAAACAGGGGTAATGCCCAAGATACCCAGTGCCAGCAACTCCATCCGCTGCACTCGAACAGGTCTCGGGAGAAGAGGGCCCCAGGAACGTCTGCTACCAGGGCTGGGATGTTACAGTCTGACCAACACTCCGATTTCTTGACAAGCCTTCTGCATACTAGATGTGCATCTGTATTGTTTAAAGTTACTTTATTTTTCAAGTTACACAGGAAAGAGGACATTTGGGGTTTGGGGCCTCTCTCTGAGACTGCCACCTACCTCCTAGCACAGCCTGCTTACGCCTCTGCACCAGCTTCTCATTCAGATGATGCTTGAACACACTGTCTTTTTTTTTTTGTAATTATTTTAACAATTGTTTTAAAAGTTGAGAAAATTACTTTAAAAAGAAACACAGTGGATTGATTGCTAGCATCTCCTAGAACCAGCCATCTGCAGTCTCATCTGCCTCATATTTTGGACTAGTCTCAGCAGACAGTGATCAGTGAAGGAAATGCCATTATTTTTTATTTTCCTGAAGAATGTCAGCATGAGTAAAGCCTTCAAGAACCAGCAATATCCTTCTCCCACCCCAAGAACTGCATGTACAAGAAGTCAATTTAGACTTACCACATAAACTAACTGGAAAACTTGAGGGGATCCATGTTTCAGTGCAAGAGGTCGACACTGGAAATGAAACAAGTACACAACAGTTTTCATCGGCAGTTACCAATGATTGCACAGGGAACTTAATGCTTTTTTGGCAGCACTGATTTTCCAATACTTTCTGCCTATTTATGTAAATAAAAGATCATGGTTCATACCTGGATATATTATAACATTTGATGTGCCATTTTCAATAACGAAATTAATTATCTGCTGAGGAGGAGCTGCACACTCTGTAGGCTCTTGGCTCCCTTTCGTGCTGATGGGCAGATACTCTGGAATCAAACGGAATGGAGTGCAGAACAATTATTCACCTGTTTTTAAAGCCTCCTGGTTCTGAGAGCAGCCTACTAAGGCTCTCCTGCAGCTTCTGGGCAAATCTGGAAAGTTTGTGAAGCACAGTTCATGGAGTTATTTAATAACCACAAAAGCCATTAAACAAACATCCTGAAAGGATCAATGCATAAAAATACAAATGATTACCCAGCTCTTCATCACCACTAGTCGTTGGCAGACTAAATATTGTCTATCAACATAAGACAAAGAAAATGCCCAGAGCACAGATCCAGAAGATGAAAAATGTATAAATATTTCAGTCTGAGTGAACTTTACCATTCTTTGACATCTTTCACACACAACTGCACACCACAGGGCTTATACAACAAGTAGGAAGCACCTGTGAAGAGACTCACACCAGAAAGTTTTTTGATGATGCAGTGCTTGCAACTCAATCAGCTGTAGCCCTGAATTTCTGCAGCAATGACAATTTCTTCTGCTATGTCCCAACATGTAGGTACTGAGAGGAGGCCACAGATGTTGCATGAACACTTAGACTGAGGTGCATGATAGCAAGAATGTGATTCTGCAGTGATTTTTACTCTCCTCAAGCATTTATACATGAAAATTCAGCATTACACTATTTATTAAATGTGTGAGAGCAGACTTTCCCTAGGAGACAAGGCTACAAGAGTTAGCAGAGGAAGAGATGTTGGAGCACAAGACAATCAACACTCAGTGATCATTTCCTATCCATGCAATAACTCACCAATTTTCTTGTATTTGGGTTCTGAAACATCAGAGCAACTCTCTGCAGAGCCTAAGGCAGCTGATGGAAAGAAAGACGATCATAAGTGATGCAAATTGAGCCCAGTTTGGTAGGTTTAACTTTCCACTGTGGAAAGTTTTCAATTTTTAACATAGAAGAGAGTGTTTCAAGCCAGCTATTTCAGATCTGGAGAATTTGTGTTTATTAAAAATGAATGTGAATAGCTTCATATTATTTTACTATGACTGTGAGCTTTCAGCAGGCTGCAGATTTTTGTCATAGTAATCAAAAATTTTTGCTGTTCCTGCTGTTAATCATCTAGCTAACACTTGCTAAGTTAGAGATACACTGAGAACAAAGTTAACATTGTCATAAGGATGAAAAAAAGGGAAGAAATATAATATGCTTATAGCATCATATAACCCAACAACAGACTGAAAACAGTAGAGGATGTCCCTGGTGAAAGTTGTATTCCCTTCCAGCCCACAAAGGATGAGCAAAGTCATCACTGATTCAGATGTGCAGGACTCTTCTGGAGTCAGAGGAGGCACATCTGCTTATATTGTGAAGAACTACATGAAAGACCTATTGGGGCTGCTTAAAAAAAATGAAGAACTTAATGCACATTTAGAATCCACATGCCACAGCCTTACTTACTTCGTTTGTGACTCTTCTGAATCTTCACATCAGTAAATTTCTCAGTGTTTTCAACAGCCAGTTGAGGTTCATCCCAGTTAAGGTTCCCTGCTAAAAAGCATTAAATATTTCCAAATGGCAAACATTATTCTCCTAGAAAAGTGACAGGGACAAGCAAAAGCGAGACACTTGCAGGCAGCAATGATGAAACATACTTCAAAAGAAAGATGAAAACCAGAAAACATACTGTAAAACATATATTGAAATCTATAATTTTGCATTAGGTGCAAAACTCCCAGGCTCTAAATATACCCAGGAGCACTGAAAAGCATAAAAAGGCATGTAAACTAGTAACCAGAATTAATTATCTTCGTTAAGGACCGAACCTCGGTCAAGTCCAAGATACATTTTCCATGCATGAAATATAAAGTAAAGAAAGACGTATAAAGCAATTATCTCCGGGAGAGCACTGCAATCAAGAAATAATTAATTACGTGACTATTACACCCTTGCAGCATTGGTCAGAGAGTGAAGTAAAATCTGACTTGCTTCCTCAGACAGCTCTGTGTATCTGGGATTGAAATAATCCTGGATGAATTATGTTTAATGCATGCTAAATCCTCTGGATGGGCCAGACTTAATGGACATATGCACATCAACTGTATCATATACTCAGAAAAAGTCTGATACTGCATATACTGCACTGGACAGTTGTGCATATCTGATGGGGTGAGATGAAGAGCAACTTGGTCAGAAACACAACTCTGAGCCTGCAAAATCTACATAAAATCCTCAAAATTTGCCTGAGTCAAGGTTCCAAGTGGAAAAATGAGCTACCAGATTTACAGAAACCTTGCTAGCTTTCAAACAGTGGGAGGGAAGTACACAGACGATATTGGCCAGATCACTGTCAAGGACAATTTTTGCCATGTAAGTCTTACCAAAAGTGTCTTCTTGCTGCTTCTCCTGATGATCTCTGAGCACATATTCTATTAATCCAGCTATAAAGAACAAATATAGAAGCATATAATAACTGCATAACAAATTGCACAGTAGAAACTATTCCAAGTTTATTCTTATTAACAGAATTCTGTAATCTTGGGGAAATTGAGAAGTTAAAAAAAAGTTTTTTTCTTGTAAAACCTATAATTGTTGTTCAGGAAATAAAGAACTAGAAAGGAGAAGTTAAGGCAGGAAGTGTTAATCAGAAAGTGACATTAATAGAGAGATTTTTCTCCCTGACAACCACAAAACGTTGTTTATCCGTTTCCCCACAGTGAGATGCACAGGTTGGGTAGCATGGTTAGAGCTGAGACTGATGGACAGGACACTTCTGAGCAGACACCATCGCTTTAGAGGGACCACAGAGTTTGTTAGAAGTGAGCAGAAAAGTAATGATCATGTTAAGATGCCAATACCTCAACAAAATAAAACAAAACCCCAAAATCAAAAGAGCTTTCATACCTATTCTAGCATAAGCTTCTCTTGGGTTGGAACAGGGATACAACTCATCCCCATTGTCATCATTTTCCATTGTACAAAGGAAATCCATGTTATTGAACTGATCATAGTTGCTAGTATCATTTTCAGGATCTAGAATTAAGGAGTGAAAATTGGCTCAATGAATACCACAGCTAAGGAAAAAAAAAAGAAAAACAGCAGGACATCCTGAAAAGGCAGAATTATCATTTCAGTGTATGACTTTTGCTCTACATTGGACATTGGCTAGCTAGGAACTGAACTGAATTGAGGGTAAATTAGAGTTATCCAGAAATCCAGGCCACCTTTTGCTAAGATCTGAGGCTTTCATGAGCACTGCCTGTTCTCTGACTCTGCTGCCTGCTGCCATGGTCTGGCCTCTCCCCAGGAAAGGCTCCAGGTCACTAACTGTTACCTACGACAGAGGTAAAATTAACCCCCACACTTTCACACAGACGCAGGAGCAGCAAGATAAAGAGCTAGGGCCAAACTCCTCACTCAGTTGTCAGGACTGATATGTAAAATACCACTTTTCTACCTGCCCTTCTGCTTTCTCTTCCGTCACAGAATTATGAAATCGTTGGTCCATGCCCACAAAAACTGTAAAACAGCATCAGGCCCACTGTGTTGGAGCCTTGGGAGCTCAGAAGGAAACAAGGGCCAGCCTGTTTGCTTACAGTTGCTTGGCTTCCTCACCAACTCTTGTTTTGCAAAGCTTTTGTCTTGAAACTATGAAAGTGCTGAAAGTCATGCTTGGCCAGCCTAGGGTAGGAACCTTTGCAAAGACTACTTACAGGAATGACACGTGAAACAAAGACACTTCCCGTCACCTCACAAATGAACGGCACTATGTACAACAAGTTTCATTACACCTGCTTGGTAGAAAGCTGTAATCATGTGCTCAGTTTTAAGTAGATGACTTAAACAGGCACTGTTTTATATCTAGATAGATGCAGACAAAGGTACTGCATTTTACTTCAAGCATCCACTGAGTCAAGGGACCACAACACACGGATGCTAGATGGCAACTTCATCAAGAGGAGGCAGTGACCTACAGTTTTTAGATTATTACTAACCTGCTGAGAAGTCACTTTCTTCATTGCCAGATGGCGTAGGCTCAAAGAGCATATAGAGATGCTGCGGGTCGACGTCGCTGTGCAGCAGATCAAGATAACCATTCTCATTCACAAATGCTGAGTCCATGACTTGTCTCTTGCTGTCTGGAATCACATCACAAAACAATGAACAGGGCAACAGAGCAGGTTGTTTCTGAGGAATCACAAGCTTTTATAAACCAGTACTTCCACAAGTCAGGTTTATGTGGCTTTCTGTTGACTACAAGGCACTGAAATCCTGCGTCTATGAAAGTGGTATTGTTTAACAAGCCTTGAGTTGATTTATATTACCGAGTTACTTAAACTTATGGAGTCAGATGCAGCTTGTGATGAGGCTTGTCTAAAGTCAGCAATAGCAAGAATCTAGTTTTCACTCGAGTCACAAGGGAAAGGGGATACTACACCGATCACACAGGCCAAAGGTATCTGGCAAACATGGAAGAAACTGAAATTCCTGTAAATTCATCAGGCTACAAAAAGCACAAGCACAGATGCAAAAAGACACTGGGGAATGAGAAGACTGCAGTGAAGTGGATGCAAGAAGTAGCCTGCACTATTTGGCCATGACAAATCTCTGGAGAAGCATTTTTGGGTTGGCATGGCACATCCCAAACTCCTGAGCCTTGGAGAGCATTAGGAGACTTCCCCTCAGCACAAGAAAAACAGTGAAAGGTAGAACACTTCTTCTAGACAGCTCTTCCCCAAAATATCAGGCTGAATGTTTACGGAAGGGCGCCATCACCTTGGGACTTGGCTTGTGGCAGTAGGTCACTCAGTGACAGTGCAGCGCGGCCCTTCCACACCGTTCCTTCCCAGAGCCACCAATACCCACGTGCACCCGATGAGCCGCTCCTCAGGCCACGGCCCTGCCGAGGTCAGGCAGGTGCCTCCCCTGGCCCCAGCTCGGCAGAGCCCGCAGATGCAGCCTCTCTCCCCGGAGCAGGGCGGCTTTCCATGCACCAAGGAGCGGGCGGACGGCTGCAGCACTGCTTCCTTGGACGGCTTCTCTTCCTCCACACCATTTCAAAACCCTGCTGCTTCCTCCAGTCAAGCCAGCAGGCGCTGGAATAGTCCTGACACCCTGCCCACTATCCCACATCAGGAATAAAACAAATACGGGCTTCCCAGTGCCCACCAACCTTCAATACGGATGTAGCACTAGCGTGTTTCACAACCATGAAAAGTTTCAGTTTGGGAAAACTGTGTTTTGCAATGAAGCAAAGCTACAACCTGCCTCCCGAATGCTCTGTCTGCAGCAGGATGCCACTGCTGCCACATGTGAACAGGCCTCGTTCCTCCTCGCGCCCCGTGTGCGGGGCCGCTGCCAGCTCGGCACAGGTCCTCCCTCTGCCTCCCGCAGCAGAGCACAGCAGAGCCCAGGGCCACATCGGGGAGCTGGAGCGCGCAGCGAAGCCCAGTGGGCACAGACGACCTAGACTCAGGTAATTCTCCTATTCGTGTTGCACGACCTCGTCGCAATACCAGCGTTACAGAAATTGGAGATTATTGTCTGCTCTGCTATAAAGGGAAAGCAGAAGTTGAGCGACTTTCATGAGAACTAAGAATGAGAAATATCAAGATACTGGATTAAACTTTCAATTTGCTGCAATGTTTTGGCTTGCCACTTCCTTTGCTGCATTAACATAACAATCCAGACGCAGTCTGACTGTTCAGAATTGCAGCTTCGCACCCTTTGTCAGTAAGGTGGATATATTTCTCTGACTCGGTACTGTCCTGGGCTTGCAGGCGGGAGGTAAGAGAAGTCCTACTGGAAACACAAGGCAGATAAATGCATCACTCTCCTCAAGCTCAGGGGTCAATAAACTTCACGACGACAGCCCAACAAGCAGACAAGTCTAATGGAAAGACTTAAGTCCTTACGGAAATACTAAGTTTCAGTTAAGTCTTGGTCATAAGAGCTTTTGTCATTTTAAACCTTTCTTAACAGCAGCTGGGTTTTGCTGCAGCAAGGGACTGTGCCACCAGGGAAGTGCCCTGTCCAGACGTTGGGGCACCACGTTCCGCTGTGCTGTAACACACAATAAGGCCCTTTGCTACCAAATACATTTACGGCAGCAATTGCTTTCCCAGAAAGGTTGCCCTCTTCTCCAGCATCCCGCTGCCTGGCACCATGCAGGGACATGCTCCGTACCACTCGGTACTTCTCCTTGTTGCCTTATACCTGATTTTTACTGAATTTACTGTTGACAGAATTTTACTGAATTTACTGTTGTTGTTATTCCACCCATAAGAGCTCAGAGCCCATCTGCTATGGCAAGGCCTGTGCTCAGGATGTGATCGCCCAGGCCCTGGGCTTGCACGTGCAGCACAACTGTGCGAGCTGCTTGCGGTGCTTCCAGTGTTTTATTCAGTGCCCTTCAGCAAAACAGTACGGATGAAAAACACTGGAAACATAGTTAAAAATGTACTGAACTTTGGTATATCAAGACAGAGAATCCAGTTAAAGAAACAGTAGATGTTCACGTAAATCACAAACAAGTTAACAGCTGAACTTTCTCTAAAGTAAGAGGGATAGTTAGGGATATCATGTGGCCCCAATAATTTGATTTAACCATGTTTTATATTTTAAGAGGTCAACATATCAAAGACACTGAATAATAGAGTTTGCTACTAAACTAAAATCAAAGGGCAGGTAAATAGAGAAGGTTAATACAACCCAATAATGTAAGGTTTTCTCCAGAAAAACATAGATGTTTCAGTGGCAACTTGTTAGGGTACTTCCCCAAGCTGTGTTGACATCTGAGCTGGCAGGTGATAAAATGGGCTCCCCCGGGAGTATGGAAGGGCAGAGAATGAGCGAGTGAAGCCGTTTCAGGGCCAGAGGAAAGCCCCTGCAATTTCATTCTCACATCACTTCAGGAAGCTGCGGATAATTCATAGCAAACAACTAGTAGTGCCTTGTAAATGACAGTTCTTAGCTGCAGAATGACATAACATTACTGCTCTGTGCAGCTCCCTATCTTGAGGCTTAAGAAGGACAAGGGGATGCGACTGCCATCAGGACAGAGACTTAAAAAGTTGCAAACACAGAGACTGCTGAGGAAATGCCTTTCTAGAACGACGGGACCCAGTGGAACAGTTGGATTAATAACCCCTTCCACAAAGGTACTTGGCACTAAGCACTTCCATGCCATCAGTCGTGACTTTCTAGCCTTTCTTTTTTTTTTTTCTTTTTTCTTTTTTTCCCCCAACTTTATATTTACCTTCTCTCTTCTGCTGCTGCTAGTGCAGAGGAAGTCCACACCATGCTATAGTTGCCACCCTCTTTCTTCTCCCCCACACACTAACGCTCCTTCTGCTCCATAGGTTCCTACCAGCTTCTCATTTCTGAGAAGACCTTCTTATTCTTAAATTCCAAATAACAGTAACCAATTTATATTTAGCTTTGAAAGCTGCAGTTTCTCTTTCAGCTCTAAAAGGGCTAGTGCATCTGAATGCCAAGTTCCAGTTAAACTATCTGATTTCATTCAAGACACTTCTCCCTACAAATCTCTTGCCTGTGCAGCTGTTTTCCTTGAGCTTTATAGTTTAAAAGATGTAGCAAAAAAGCTGTTCTATATCCTGCCACATTCCCTTTTAGATATGTTTAAATAAATTAGAGAAGCAACATGTAAATATCAGCCAGAAAGATCTTTCTTCCGCTTTTCAATGGAAAGGATAAGCAGCACAAGCGATTAAAGAAGTAGCTGCACTCACTTCAGAGCTGAGCTCCGGCAGGTCCGTGTTATCCTGTAGATGTCAGGGTTGTAACAGCAGTGAGAGCAGAACCCACCTCCTCACAGCCAGCATCACCTCTCACGGCACAACCGCCCCGCTCATCCGAGAGGCCCCACTGAACACAGCGGCACCTGCCTATAAACTACCTCTGCATTCAGAGACTGCGACAGAACCACAGCCCTTCTGAAAGAGAAAATAAAATTGGAGTATTTCCTGTCAGAACTGAGAAAAAAACCTGGAAATAGGCCAGTTTCTTCCAGTGCTCCTCAGTTTCACTTTCAATCAACACGTGCAAAATAATTTATATTCCTCCTAAAACCCAGAAGGAATGACTGCAAACTTTCTACCAAGGAACACAGCGACCCACAAAACAAATCCCACGAATCATCCCAAACTTTACCAACTTAAGTGCAGCCTTCACGTTAATAAAGGGTCAAGCAATACCAGCACGGATACTGACACACCGTGCTTAGTAACATCCAGAAAATGCAGGACTGGATGAATTTATCATGACAAAAACACTATGTTGAAAAGGTAAGGAAAAACAGACCTGGAGAGACTGGACAGTTCCCCCTCTTTCCCTCTGGATTCTGCAGCAGGCGGTCAGCAGAGCTGTGACCATTGCTTAGTGGTTACAGAAACTGAAAACAGAAAGAAGGAAACAATCCTGGGCAGTTGCAGCAGCAAAGCTACTGGTTCAGGGGAATTCCAGCGAGGAAAACCAAGAGGAAGCTCCCTTCCAGCCACCCCGGCAGCCGCGCTCTTACCTTGAGCCATTGCCACCAGCAGGAAAAGCCTGCAACTTCTCACTGCCTTACTGAGGTTCTGCACTTGCTCTCTTTACGGTGGACCCAATCGGTTCACCTAGTTGGAACTCGAAATTGGATGGGAGAACTATTCTCGGTATGCCCCCAAATTCCCCTTCTCCTTTTAAAAAAAGGCTATTTCAGTCCAAATCTCTCCCAAAGTAACCTGTTTAAGCGGTGCATCAGAAAGAATAAAGCAAGCAGCACACAGCCACTCTTACCTTGCAGCTCTGCTTGCTCTAACAGAAGTGAAAGTACATGTTCAGGAACCTTACCAATCCCAAATTAGGGCAGTAGCTATGCAAGTATATTTGTCAGTGCCCCCTGATGACAAACACGAGGTTTGATAAAACAGGAACTTGTAAAGCTTGTCTGACTTACACCTGGTGGGAAGGGTTTGCATGTACCAAAACCCTAACATACTGCATCTGCTCATTTAATGAGTTTCAAACTGAATGAGAGTTTTTCCTTTATCATGTCAGTGCCTATCTGGTGTACAAAGGAGATCTCTTTCTGCATCAGTTATATTACTGAGTGTTCCTAGATGCTGCCCAAATGCTTCAGTGGCTTTGCAATTTTGTCTCCTTATTTTTTCCACTTGGCAACATGGGATAGACCTACACAAATTTGAAAATAATTATAGTAGAGAAAGTATTATCAAATAAGCAATATGTCTTATAGCCTGTATTACAGCTTATAGCAGGACTTCCACCACTGCCTGGAGGGGCAGGGAGAGAAGCAGGACATGCCGAACTTGGTGGCACTCAGCACCTGCTGCTCCAGAAGGCAGGTTTTAGATAAGCTTGTTGGTTATAACCAACTTCTGCACAAGGCCCTCCAAGCAAAGCAACCACGTTTCCTTCCTGGGAGCTGATCCCAGTGTTTAGAGAGAATCACAGAATCACAGAATGCCTAAGGTTGGAAGGGACCTCTAGAGGTCATCTAGTCCAACCCCCCTGCACACG